>PVJI01010211.1:0-61476 GCA_004026765.1 Micronycteris hirsuta
ATCTTTTCACAGAACACCATTTTACTTAAAAAAAAAAAAGATTTGTGGACACACTATGGTTTTTCAGGCTTGAACTGTGGCATTGTATCAAAAACGAACTAAGTGAGCCTGTCCCTTCCAGCAAAATACTGATTGTTGTAAACAATCCAGCTGGAGGTTTCAAGCGGATTTTGGAGAAGTCACATCCGCTAGTGCGAGCCTGACAGCGTCCTCACGCACGCAGCCCTCGGATGCCTGCAGTACTGATAGTCGCGAGTGTGATATCTTGATACCGTATAATGAAATGTGGCAACATTTGGAAGATCTATCTCTATAATTCAGTGAACTAATATTTTCCAAATGAATGCATAATGTTTAAAATCACTCATGGGTAAAAGATCCACTGACAATACTACAAAGATCAATGAATTTTAATGTCACGGAGTAAAAAAGTTCATTGATGTGTTTTCAGATTCCCGACTGCCACTAACCTTGAAGAAACAGTTTTGAGTAGTAAAACGTTTTTCAATAAGTACCTTTTTCCATTAAAAAAAAGTTTAACTTCTGGAAGGAAAGTTTTAGTATCGTAGCAAAAAAGACAATCTGAAAAGACTTAAAATAGTCTTCCTTTTTCAAACAACTGAACTCTCCAAAGCTGGATTTTCTGTCTGCGCTTCAACAAGAACACATCGCAGTAGACTAAATGTAGAAACGGATACGGGAACCCAGCTATAAACTAATCCAGACCTCACAGAGGTCCGCCAAAGTGGAAGACAATGCTGCTCTCGTCATTTCTTGTTATAGAAAATACAGCTGTTTTTCACTAAAAATGTTGTAATGGATGATGCGCTTCTTGCAGTTTTAAAACGAGTAATAAATAGATGTATTTTTAATTTCTCAGTTTTAATGTCTAACAGGGTGCATCTCGAGAGAATGCCCCCATGAGCGAAATGGTTTGGGGACTCTAAATCATTTTAAGAGGAGGACCCCTGAGCCACACAGTTTAAGAACTGCTGTGTCAAACATCTTCTGTAAGAGAGGGCCATGACGGGGCTTTTTTTCCATCAAGAATAGTGTGGGAGAGACAGCGTACCGCTAGGGTAACTCAGTCAGAGGCCTGTGCAGCGTCCAGGGTACAGATGATGGTAAATTAGGCTGGTGTCAGTTGGGGCGGGGGCAAGAATAATAAACAGGTTGGAGCACTATTAACTCATAAACCGAAGGCCTGGGGAAGAGTCGGGATAGAGAAATAGGGGAGCGAGGGTGAGAAAGATGGAGGGGCGAGGAATACGCGGAGGTTTCTGATTTGGTAAGAGAATACGTCATCTCCCGATCTCTGAAACACGGACAGGTAGTAAGGATGGGGAATGGGAGATTATGATTTTTTGTCACGTTGTGTTTGAATTTCCCCTGATAGGCAGCAGTTTTCCCCCCACAATTTATTTCAGACTATCATTCCCTGGGAAAGGATCTTGAGTTCACAGATAGAGCAGAGCAACTCAGAATTCTGAAGATCTTTTTGTAAGAGATAACGGATGTGCGCATCGAGGCTGGGAAGTGACCGCATTTGCTGGATGGGCTCGCTCACCCTCACACCGTCCCTCCTTATTGATGGGGTAACTGCATTTTTCAATGACTGGTCCCCACACCTGCTGAGAGCACGCCCCTTCCAGGTGGCTGGATGTCTCCCTGGCGTGGCGCCCCAGATATGATGTAGGGCAGGATGTTATCTTCAGTAACACATTCCGTTCACCTGACAAATTGAAATGCAGTGGGCCCAGGCCTGCCACGGGTAATGGTCCTCGGGTATTTTTTCACGTTCTTTCAACTATTTTAAAACACAAGTATATTATTGATCTATAACTATGGCCAACAGCATCGCCTGGCGTGACAAGGTCAGTGTCACAAAACACCGATGAGGTTTTAATCTGTGGTGCACATTTTCTTAAAGGAAGTTCAAAATTTACATCAGACAACATCCAAGAACAGCCCCACGGCTTCGTTCACTTGCCGACTTTCTGAAACGTCGAGGTGAATCCTGAACGCATTCTCCACCTTTGCGGGAGACAAAACAAGACGCTGCGTGGCACTAACAAGCGGCCTGCTGAGCGCGCTCCGCACCTGCGCGCGGGGCCACCGGATGTGCGAGGAATGGGAAAACAGGCGCGTGCCTCCCCTCAGTTTCCAGGGGTGCTCTCCATCCCCCCAACCCCTCCCATGCCTGCACTTGTGCGCACATGAGTTATAAGCAGGAGCCTTTTTCATTAAGGGCGCGGTATTTTTCATGCTAACGCAGCGCCCATCTGTCTTCTTTCCGGCGGGACTGTCTGCGCGTCGGTCAGCATCTGACTACAGATCAATGGGAGAAAGCTTTTTGAAGGGGCTTTCAGCTCCAGCGGCCTGCGGAGGATCAGAGAGCTGCCACGGGCTTCGGGCCTGCTTGACAAATTAGGAACTATTCTGGTGCTCTATAAACTGCGGTCGCATCCGTTACCAACACTAATTAGAGAAACAATGCTTTGATTGTGCAAGTGTCCAGTGCATCAAACACCACTTTCGCTGGCTGCAATTAGCTTACACGTTGACTTACACTTGGTGGGAAGTCAGAGATTAAAATGCATCCGCCATTATTAAAAAATTCATAAGGTAAATATGAGCTCGCTGTCACATAGCTTTTGTTTCCCCTGCTGCCCTTTGACCCCTCCGGTGCTTATATTTCAACGCTTTGGCACACAACGTTTTTCAACCAGTTTTCATCTGTCTGGGTGGAACGTCAGGCGCTGTGTTCGCCAACCATTCAGCATCAATTAATCAAATGCCACATTACACGGAGGTGTGTGTGCAAGGAATCCTGCCGCTGGGTTTCTATAGAGCAAATTAGCCACGGGGCCTTCTCAGCACCCGGCAGCCCCGCACCCTCAGAACTGGGTGCATTCACAGGGTAGTCCCAGCGACGGGATGTTACTGATGAACAAACATTTAAAAACTGGATGTTTGAAAAACTACTTTACAGTTCTATTTTTAATGGCATTTCCATTTCGGTCGACGGCGACGTCTGCATTTGAAAAAAAACATCCAGCAATAACTGACAGAAGTGGTATGTTTTTAACACAAGAAAGGAGTGGGGGGGGGATGTCGGGATTTTAGTGTTTGATTATCTCTAGAGTTCCAAGAAAGCTTTTTTTTTACTTTCACTTCAAGTGTGTGTATGTTTATGATGGGAAGATATATTTAAAACCCTTTCAAAAATGAAAAGGAAAGTAAGTGAGAGAGAAACCTCAACTTATCTGTGATGCATTTTTGAGATGGCATAGAAGGCATTACTATAAAGTACAGACCGGATTCCAGAAGGAATCGATGAATCTCTCTTGCCTCCCTCCCAAGTGGGCGCAACCCCTGGTGCGCTGGGTGGCGCGGGAGTTATTCCAACAACGTGTGCGGATGAGCACAGGGCTGTGAACAATAATTCGATCATAATCTGAGCATCAAGTCAAGGTAACACACACACAATTCACCAAAAGCAAAAAATAAGAGAGCCCAAATAAAAGAGACTTTAAAAACACAAACCCTACAGACACAGGCTAAATAGACCTCAACGATTCCTCTAGAACGACCTTGTGGCACCCACGCCGTCCCAAGAAGAAACTAAGTCAGCCAGTTTAAAGGTCTCAACGTCAGATGTCCCTTAATTTTATAGAAACGGCTCTGGGACTCGAGGCTCACTGTTCTCTTCCCACGTCCGCCTCTACCCAGCGGGGCGCTTGCGGCGGAGGGGACCGCAGGCCTGCCCGTCCGGCCTGCACAGCCGGCTGCAGCGGTGACACCCTCAAATCCGGGTCTAGAAAGCGGCGGCGATGCTCACCGAGGCTCCACTTTGAAGAGGGTGGAAGGGATTCAGGAGACAGTGCTCCAAATTCAAACTCACGTTTTCCTCCAAACCTCAGCAGAATGCTCCGCCGTCCCAGCCGAGACGATCCAAGGGGGAAGGGCCGTGAAGGAGACAGGAGCTCAACCCTGGGGCCCCAGGGGGATTCGGAGGCCCTCTGGCAAAAGTGCCAGGTGGGCGGGAGGGAATCCCAGACCAGCGCCCGAAAAGCACGCTGACATTCTCCAGTGACAGGCACCACGCGGGGAATACATCACTCCTCATTTGAGAGATGAACAAACCCTATCCACAGCTAATGATGAAGGGGCCACAGTAAATATAAGACCACAATGATTACGATCGTTTTTTTCCCAACACCTGCCTTAGTCTGCCAGGGACGGCTGGAAATATTACCATCGCCTGCCCTGTGGGGCACAATGCAGGCCAGGTTCAAGGCCTCTGGCGTTGCTCTGATCGTCGCTAAAATAGACTGAGCAAGATGGACGCATGGATCTGCCACGGCCCAATCCTCTTTCCACACCTACAGGGACATGCCGGGCTCCAGCTCCGGCTCGCGTGATTTTCAACCACCTGCCGCAGCTTGTCTTTCAGGGGACAAATTGTATTCACAGGGTCTGAGATCACACCACCTGTACCTTCGAGACCAATGGCACCTGCAAGGGGGAAGAATCCCAGTCTACATTCTGACAGTGTTGCCAACTAATAATTTCTTGAGAAAATGTTGTTTCCTGTTAATACAAGCTGTTGTTTCAGAAGACACTTGTAGAATATTATTTATTCATCATGCGAAGGTTGAAAATATGAGATGTTTCGGAGAGCAGAACTCTCTCTTCCAGTTAGTCGGACTCACATTACGAATCTTGTAACGTCACCTAAGATAATTTCTTTACTTTCTGCACCAGCTGGAACTATGTGGAAGTAGACACAGCAGGCAGCCACAAAGTGATGGTATGGGTTTTGATTTGTATGAATTGGTTGATCAACCGCATGGACACGTACCACATTTGAACCCATCCGTTCCATGCTACCATTCCATTCTGTCCCCCAAGTCCCACCGGGGACCTGCTGAAAACCAGACCCCTTTTCCTACAGAATTTCTGTGTCTGTAAACTCAGTCCCCCTTTCAGCAACAGAAATCTGCTGAGCTTCACACGGGTGATTTCAGTTCTTTGGTTGGGCCCCGTGGGCTCACAGTGTACTGCTTGCGGACAAGTTATTCATTTTTAATGTATCGTTGTTTACTTCGGCCTCTGCGGGCCATGGATAACAGGTGGAGGTGAGATAATGTGAACGGCCTTCGTTTTAATAGGAAACACTTCGCCATTAAACTGATACATCCCCGTATGTTGTCGGGGAGTTGCGCTGAATTAGAATCATGTATGTTTTATGACCAGAAGCTTCTTAGCTATAATCTAACCTGAGTGTGCTGTGTTTCTGAGGCTTGGATGGGTGGGCTGTCTTCCCTCGGGGTCCGCGTGCTCTGAGCCTGAGTGGGAGGGAGGGCTGTGGCCAAAGAGTAGAGGGTCAGGCTTGGAATCAGCCTCTGACCACCTGAGTGACTTCAAGCTTGTCACTTAATTATGAGTCTTCCTCCATTAGTTTTTTAAAAAGAGACTTACAATATATACATATTTGAATATAAACATACAGAATGTAAACAGATAGAATGCAATATAGCCTATTTGAACCTGGAGGAGTTTTAGGGTTAGTGTGTGGGCCTGCGTACATATCCATGTGCACATTAAATATAAAAATGTGCTTATGCCCTGGCTGGTGTGGCTCAGTGAACTGAGTGCCAGCCTGCGAACCAAAGGGTCGCTGGTTCAATTCCCAGTCGGGGCACATGTCTGGGTTGCGGGCCAGGTCTCCAGTTTGGGGTGTGTGAGAGGCAACCACACACTGATGTTTCTCTCCCTCTCTTTCTCCTTCCATTCCCCTCTCTCTAAAAATAAATAAATAAAATCTTTTTTAAAAAATGTGCTTAAAATTACATTAGCTTCTTTCTACTTCATTCTTCCCCTGGTCTCTGTCACTTCAGTTTCAGTCAGCGCTTCCTCATGTTCGTAAAGGACTGAGTCTAGATTAGGGTTTCCATCCATCACTAGCTGTGACTTTGAAAATATAAAATTGATAAGGCTCATCAAGTGATATCACACTCACCTTTGATGGAAATGTCTCTGTGACCTCAGATTAATAAGACCTTTCCATCGAATCGGACCGATTACTTTCCACTGTGTTTTTATTTATTTATTTTTTAAGGAACATTTCATTGACTTGCATGAGGTTCACCAACGAGTAACAGAAATTTCCAAATAACATTGACCTTCTTAACCTCTTAGGAGGACAGACTAACGTTTCTCCCTAATCCAAAGTAAGAAGGAGGCTATGGAGAGCTGCCTGAGGCTCTGAGAGTCACGTCACTGGTCACTCGGTGGCCCAGGCCCCCGCGACTCAGGATGGGCCCCAGGCCCACAGCCTTGTTCCAAGAAAGGGGCCCAGAGGGGCAGCCAAACAGGCCAGCGTTCCCTTCCATCACTTCGCCAAGCATTTCGTGAACACCTACTATGTGTTAGACCTTACTCCAGGTTCTGATGCTACAACAGGAAAGAATACATAAAAATATCTGCCCTTGTGAAGCTGCCCACACAGACTGAGCCCCAAGGCTTCCATCTCACGAGTCTCCAGCTAAAATCCCCTAGAAAATACCAGAAAAAAAAAAAAAAAAACAGGAGGAAACCTAGAAGCGTCTGTTACAAAATCCATCATAAAAATAGACAGGTATTTTCACCTTGAAATTATTTTAAGAATCTGCTTTTGAATACTCAAGATCCATTTTAACAAGTAAATGCTGGTAGGTTTCTTTAAAAATACAGACTATTTTAATAATGCATTCATACTTTTGAAATAAGTGGACAAGATCAGGACAAATAAAATTTACTCAAAATTTTTTAAAAAACTGTTAATAGGAAAAACATCACCACACTCAATCGGAAATTGAAAGTAGTAAAGTATTTAGATACATTTTGAGAGAATGAAGGCAGATTGGCAGCCTGTAACAAAAGAGAACACACTAATGTAAATTATAAATACATATAAAAATAATTCAAAACTGTTAAAATGTGTATGTTTAGGTAAATATAGTGTGATAAAGCCCCCCAGGAATTAGAGGAAATTGTAGTAATTTCTGAAATAAAATATTGCATCTAATGTCCATTTCCTGATAATGCTTCCGATGGTAGATTCATTTGCTCCCCCTCCCTCCTTCTTTCTCCTCCTTTCTTTCTCTCTCTCTGAACTTTCAATATGAATTTAAAGCGTCTGTCCTCTCTGAAATAAATTTCCACTTCTCAAAGTGTGAGTGGCTTGGACGCTTTGTTTGGTAATTTATCTAACCTTACTCTATACAGCTTTCGCCAGAATGAAATACATTAGGTAAGGAGACTCAGAAAACTAAAAGAAAACGGAGACACTCATTCCCCTCTTCTGAATCATAATATACATTTGAAAAGCCAGTGCCTCCACAGTTGCAAGGCGGCGGCCAAGCCACGGGCCAGGCTGCCGTGTTTCAGGCTCTGCACGCCCACATCCCCCGGGGTCAGCACGGACCCTCCTTGATCCACAGTTTCTGCATCTTCAGAATGAAGGCGCTGGATATGATGACCAGTCTGTGGCTTCTAATTCCACAATTCCATTATTCTAATTCAATATCTGCCTTGGAAATGTATTCTGTAATAAGGAACTCTGTGTGTGTGTGTGTGTGTGTGAGAGAGAGAGAGAGAGAGAGAGAGAGAGAGAGAGAGGAGATACTGCAGGCAAGCTACCGGATGACATTATGTGGGAGGTGGCCAGACACCCGAGACTCTCTGCCACCGGTCAGTCCTCGAGACCTGTCTCAGCCACGAGTCCACCCACGAGCGGAGGAAAGCCAGGCAAGCCTCGCAGTACAGAAGCGCAGCCGGACACGTGTATAAATCAGGAACCTGACTTGATAGCAGGAGGTAGATAATTCACCATATAAAATTTTCATGTATCATTCTTTATGTTCTGGAAAACAGTAGACATTTAATGCCTTATTTGGAATGATTACTTCTATTGATTTAAGCCAGAAGGAACAAGAGCTTTATAAACTAAGTGTGGTATATAAAGGAAACATGTTAAAACATTTTTTTTTTAGATTTTATTTATTTATTTTCAGAGAGAGGAGAAGGAAGGGAGAAAGAGCAATGTATGGTTGCCTCTCACATGGCCCTCATTGGGGACCTGGCCTGCAACCTAGGCATGTGCCCCGGCTGGGAATCGAACCAGGACCCTCTGGTTCCCAGCCCGCGCTCAATCCACTGAGCTACACCAGCCGGCTTAAAGATTTAATTTATTTATTTTCAGAGAGAGGAGAAGGGAGGGAAAAAGAGCAATGTATGGTTGCCCCTCACCTGGCCCGCAACCCAGGCATGTGCCCCGACTGGGAATCGAACCAGGACCCTCTGGTTCCCAGCCCGCGCTCATCCACTGAGCTACACCAACCGGGCACGTTAAAACATTTTTTTAAGGAAAGCTCAGTGGAATTGATCTGTTGGATTTTTTATTTTTTGTCTCCTGCTTATTTTTTTTATTATTATGCCAAAGAAAGTATGTCTGAGAATATTCACTATCATTTTGCAATTTAAGGGGTTATGGGAGTCCTCCTCATAATGCCTAGCAGAGTGTGCAACACATAATAAATATTAATAAAAATGCGCTAAAACAATGACTTCCAAAAACCATTCATTTTTTCCCTTTAAATATGTGATGCATTATTTTTTTTACCAACAATCAAAGGAGTTAGTGAGAATGTTCAACAATAACACACCAACTATTTCTCAAGTTGACGGACTTAAATGTTTTAGCATTGAGAAGACACGCCTATACGTAATATCTGATTTCCTAAAGAGAAAACATTTCCATTTAGGTTGGGATTTGGGGAGTGGGCAGAGCAGGCTGATTGGTCGTACCTTTTTATTATATGCTTATTATTGATTCCAGAGAGAGGGGATGGGAGGGAGAGAGGCAGCGAAACATCACCAATCAATTGCCTCTTGTACATGACCCACCTGGGGCGTGGAACCCATGACCCACGGATGTGCCCCGACTGGGAATCAAACCTGCAACCTTTCAGTTTATGACGCTCCAACCAAATGAGCCACACCAGCCATAGTGATTGATCATATCTTAAAAATCAAAGTCAGAAACTGTGAGTGGTGATCAGAAAGTTTAATTTATTTATTCCTGCATGATCAAAAACATCTTCATAAACTATGTACTGAATATTAACTTTTCACTACAGTAACAAGATATGTTTCCGGCCCATGGTTGCCACCAACATAAAAAGAAGACAGACAGGAAGGATGACCACCATCTCTACAAATACTGCCGTTCGAACAATTCTCAACCCTGCATTCATAGAGAGAACTACGGATGAAGTGCAACAGTAGGAAAGAATCAAATCAAATCGTTCTATTTCCACATGATGCATCCTAACTAGAAACACCAGGAGCATTAACTGAGAAATGACCGGAGATTAGAGAACGCAGCGCAATGGCCAGATATAAAGACAAAGGAGAGCTTTTTCCTCAGCTTAACCTGCAATCGACCACAAGAAATAATAAAAAAAATTAACAGAACAAAAATCTAAAATAGTGAAGGAAAATATTAAGATTTAAGAAAATGTTTAGAACTCATGCGAGAAATATTATGAGTAATAAATAAAACTAGAATAAATGCTGAAATATGCCACTTAATGGAAATACCAGTTACTCATGGGGAAATGTCAGTTCTTCCCCCCAAATCAATTTATAACTTCAAAGCACGCTACACTGGTATGGAAGTTCCGCATTCTACTTTTGTACTGTTAGTCATGAACCTAGATTTGTAAAACATATACACATACATACACAAGTGATGTGTATGTATCATACATATTTGACAAAGTCAGATAAATCCTCTCCCTGTAATAAAAGTCTTCCTCATGGCCATGTTTCACGTCATTACTGTCTATAATTGAGATCTTTCTTGGTTTTGAACCATCCCAATAGGCTGTTATTATCATTATGGTTTATATCATCAATACCAGTTTAGATTTACCTATATAATGACCAGTTCTTTGCTCACCATTACCTCCTACCTCTTTCTCCAGCCTCTGGGTTCAACTTGTTTCTTAATGAAGAATGTACTGTACAATTCTCCCAGTAAGCCCGGTGGTGGCACTTGGTCTTTCTGTCCCTATAACGTCATTCGGAATCGATTCTTTAAGGGTAAGTTATTCCTTTAGGCCTCTTTGTTCACAGATTTTTATTTTCCCCAGAGCACTCTGAGATTGCAACTCCACTGCTTTCCAGGTTCTGTGACTGAGGTCAAAGGTCCGTTTTTAGCCCGATGGTTGTGCCTTTGTAATTAATTCACAGTTTTCTCATTGTTATCGAAGTGTCTCTTTTTCTTTGGTGCTATTCACTTTATTATAAAATGTAGTATGGATTACAATTTTATTGTTCTTCCCAGAAATGATGCATGTTAGGCTTGGAGATATAAAACTTTTATCGATTCGGGAAAATCCTGAGTTACTCTTTTGCTTCGGAAATCTCGATACGCTGAAAGCCCTTTTCCACACTCCCTCTGTCTCGGTCTTTCTCTGCTGCATCATCAAACCTCCCCAGACCCCACGCCACCCCACCCCTGAATTTCTCTTTCAGTTCACTTCGGGAATGTTGAATCTGTTTTTTTAAATCATCTATAAAGTTTTAAATACCAATGGCCAGGTTTTTCTATTTTTGGAATTTGTGCTTGAATCCTTACTGTAGTTGTTTATGTGTTTGTTTTTAGTCAGTCTCCGGTCCTTTTGTCTTCTGTGACATTCCCTCACCTTATTCATTTTAAATACACACATGCCATAGTCTTTGCGATAGTATTCTTCCATGTTCTGAAGCACCGCAGGCGTCAGTTAATTCTCCTGTCTGTCCAAATCTCATTCGTGGGGGATCATTTCATCTCGTGTTTTGTATTTGTCTGATATTAGCTTACCTCATGCAAAACACATTGCTGTTATGAGAATCCCATGCATCTCGTTTTTTGAAGTGTCTCTCCAGAGAGCTTTGCCTTTGCTTACAATGGACACCAGAGATGCATCAGCGACCACAGACTAATTTCCATGTGTATTTCTTAGCATGGGGTTTCTCGAGGTACATGGATGGTGTAACTTCGGATTCCAATTAATCAGAGACATGGGCCCTGGATTTTGCACATGCAGAGATGTCTTGCACAAGCCAGAGTCAACCACAAAGGCTAGCTCGATTCCAGCCGTTCACAACCAGCCTGTCTGTGGTAGCTGGGGGTCAGGCTGGGACGCAGCCCTACACCCTGCACAGTGCCTCCACCATGTCTGGTGTGCCATGTCACCAGCAGGCACGACCCCACTCTGCCTTCCCGCTACCTCTCTGCTTCTGGTGCAAGGGGTTTCAGTCATGTAATTAAGTAATTAATTAATGAATTAACATAATCCCGAATATGAAGGCGAAATGCATGAATGACCAGGAACCAATTTCCATGTGTTTGCAAAGCTAACACGGTCCGCCAGTTTACGAAGCAGAAGTCTGAGACTCGGCCAATTAACGAAGGACACAGGTGATGGGCACTAGTGGGAACTCACTAATGAACAGCAGGAATGACTTACAAAAACGGAAGGTTGTATCTCATTGTTAAACCGATAGAGACAAAATAAAATGCTATTGCTCATTCACCAAAAATAGGAAAGACACTTAGGCAGTGCGCAATTTCTGAAGAACATCTGACCATATATCTAGGATGCTTAAAATATGAATATCCTCATAACCAACTCTTTCATTATTTCTATTTCTAGTACTTCTTTTCTTAGGGAAATAATCAGCTACCTATAAAATTTTCATTGGACTATTATTTATGATAGCATTAAAAAATCTTTAAATAACCGATAGCGAAGAACCAGCAAAATAAATAAATCATGGTACCTCTAAATAATGGAGGAATAGCCGTTATTAAAAAATAAAATTATGGCAGAATAAATATTGACATGGGAAAAATATTTACGGTAGAGCGTTAAGTGTAAAAAAGGAGGCACTAGGCTGTATGTTCCTAAATGTGTAAAACATTTATAGATGGAATATTATGTGAAATAAGATGAAGTTCATACACAAAAACACTAACTGTGAATTTCCCCAAGTGGATTTGTAAGTTTACCATCAGAACACAGAAATAAAAAAAGGGCAATGTTAAAGCTCACGTCAGTCTGTACAGTCAACTGGGGTGAAGCAACACAGACGTAACCGGTTTCCATTGAGGTTCTCTTTACCCAGGACCCGCTCCGCCCACCCAGACTGTGGGTCGTCCAAAGCAGGCGCGGCATTATTCATTTCTATGGCCTTAAAGCTCATAATAAATGCTCAGCGAAGGTCTCTGTAACTTAGTCAATGAATACAATCGATGAGGAAAACGCTTTTAAAATGATGATGCTCCAGTCAACTTTCTATAGGCTGGTGATCATTTAAAAAGCAGAACGAAATGAACCGCTACACTAAAATGCACTGCTCTAGTAGCATTCTGAAACACAGATCGGGTGTTTCAGGAACCGATCATTTTAAATAAATCACATTTCGAAATGCAACCGTTACGTGTAGGCATAGGGTTCGATTTGTACAGGCTAGCATCAAATGAAACCACCTAGAAATAAAGAGTTGACTGAGTTTAAGGAGATGTCGATGTACCAGCAATAGCGTCCTAAGCCCACCCCCTGCGATCCATTCCCACCCGAGAGTTTAGCGGCCTGGCTGCGCAGTTCTCGCTTCGGGAAAGAACTCGCGCGAGAAGATGACTCGTAGCATCTTCACTGCGCTCAATGCTCCACTTTCCTGCCCAGCCTGGCTGCGCTGCATGCTCAGTAAGTATCCGCGGGGGCTCTGAGTGATGTCTGCTGAAGTGCCGGCTCCACAGATAAACACAGCCATAAAAACGACCTGGAACAAAACTAAAGCACGGTAGACACATACTAAGAAGCCAGTTTTGCACCACGATGCGTGTGCAAGGATTAGAGACTTGTAACGGAATGGCCTTCGGCGGCGCTGTTTTCGACTACATTCCCCCTACCCCGCCCCCAACCCCAGAAGTCAGACAAGTCACACTGATGCATAATATTGTCCTCATATTTTAAACACTAAATCCATATGCAACAATGGAGCACTTGGGAAACGCGAAGGGGTCCTTTTTGGGATTTAAAGGGTATGAGGGACCTTGAAGAAATCACAGAACTTTCCTAGGATTTTTATGTCACCTTATCCCAAAGCCCTTTTCACAGTCCAACCTAGAAAACAAATCCACACTTCTACCCCAAACGCTACAATAATCTAAAGATAATTACACTATTAGAATCTGGTGTGAAATTCTGTTGTCTGAATGGTGTGTATTTTTAATCAATCCAAAATCTCTGATTTGGGGATTTAATACCAGTGATGTTAATTTCTTCAGATTAGTACTCATCATAAAAGTCTTATTTCCATATGAGTTTTTCTTCCCTTCATAAAATCTTATCCCGAGACAGCTAAAATCCTTCCAAGCGCACAAACAGGCAAATGTGGGCTCTCATAACAGAGATAAAACACTCTTTATAGCAGCCTTCATTAAGGTACCAGACAGAGTACAAAAAACAGCAACAGGGAGCTTTCCCCTAAAAGCTTTTAATACAGCCCTTTCCAAGACCCATTAAATCGGCCCGGCACTAAAGCCTCTGGCCACCCCCACTTATTGATCCCATCACGACGGAGCCCCTCCTCTGTCCCACTGAAGCCTGAGCTCATTTATCTCCGATGAACAGTCCACTGAAAAGTTGCTCGTGCAAATGCAGCGAGCCAGAACTCCAGCTGTAAGGGAGGCAGCTGTCAGCTGTGGTCTCTGTGCTCCTGGGGAGTCCCTGTGAGTGGGCATATTCTGTAAGTCCCTTTCTGACTTCCTTTGGACTAGTGCAAACAGACTCTGCTAATAGGTAATGTTTTTTAACACATATTTTGTATGCACTAGGCTGCACTCAAATGCATGTTTTAAACAATCATTTGCATTGAATCCTTGCACCAGCATGACGGGTCACTTCTCCTCATTTTGCAGACGACGGAAATGAGGCTCAGAGAGTTTACGTGACTCTCCAGAACCTCAAGGCCAACACGCGGCAGAATCACTGTTTGCAAAAGCCTCATAGTGAATCCTTGTGTTCATGTCATGAGGGTTTCTGTTTGGGGCCCAGACCCTGCAGTGGGCGTGGGTGAGCAGTGACCAGCAAGGACACACGATTACTCTGCTCAGGTGGCCCCCAGCTCCGTGAACGCTGGGACTGTACACCAGGAAAGTCGAAACGAATCGCCAACTGTAATAATGAGTCTGAGAACAAATTAGCATATTATTCTTGTTGCAGCTCTGAGAACTCTGTAGCCCCCCCTGTTCCACATTTATTTGGCACCTGTAGATTGTATTTTAATGAAGTACACACATAAAGAGATGTTAGCCATTGTCTTTCTTGTCACCGGGATGACTCATGGTATTCTCTCCGACATGCGGAAGTCCCTTTGAATTGATGACCCTTTAGCCATGGGATAATGTGTATATGCCATGGGTCAAACAGTCTCCGTCCTTCCTGGGATCTGAGTGTTTCTTCCAGTTTAGTAATTTGTTCTTTCAAGGGGTTCATGGTGTAACAATGAATCTCTATGATTGCTCTACTATACAATATTTAGAGCAATTGCGAATGTGTTTTGCAGGGAACAGGGGTGAGCGAAACTAATGGTCACATCCTACATCTGGCTAGACTCTTATTCTTTTTTAGTTTTTGGTACTTTATTCATTCATTCATTTACTTATTTCTCCATCACAGCTGACATTCAACATTACTTTGTATGAGTCTCAGGTGTACAGCCTAGCGGTGATGCAATCCCATACCTGACAGAGTCCCTCCTGGAAGTTCAAGTGCCCTGCAATCTTTACCCGTGGGATTGCACTTCTTCTTCTCCCGGGCGCCTTACTGAGGTGAGGGCTGCCCGATGCACTTTCCTGGAGAGGGGCTGAGAGGACAGGCACCATGCTCCAGGCAACACAACTCATCATGCCGAACCCTCACATGTGCACACCCACACACCACAGATGGACATGCAACGGGTCAAGTTACTTCTCTTCTTTCTGAAGCAGGACATACAAACAGCGTCCTGTTCTTTACCTGCGGGCAGAAGCCCCAACTGGGAGAACAGGGGCCTCATACCCAAGCTACAGGGCAAGCAAGCCTCTGCCATGGCTCTTGATTCCCCCACCGATGCACACATTCTCCGAAGACTGACGGGCCCCCCTCCCCGGGCGTCGGACACTGTGCCAAGTCCAGCACCTGGCTAAGGACCAGATAAATGGAGTTGGCCCCAGCCGACATGGAGTCCGCTGTCTAGTGCAGAAAGCCAACGAAGCCGGTGAACAAAAATAAAATCAGACCACCAGAAACAGCTTGGAGGGCTACGGGCCACTTAAGAGAAACCGAGCCCAGCAGCTCCCTCGTGGGCCCCCTTCCTCCGGCGTTCCACGCACCACTGTGTGCGCCGCCAGAGAGAATGTCGGACGCAGATGTGAAGCGTGTTTGTCGCCATCCAAACGTCTCCCAGGGCCCTCAAAGTCACTGCAAACCCACGCAACGGGCCACGTCACTGTTTGGGTTCGGCCACGTGCTCTTGAGTCCACCTGGCATTGTAAGCCTGTCACTCCCACTATGGTTTTCATGACTGAAAATAAGTAACTTGAAAAGCAGGCTTGAAATGATAAATACTACAAGATATATAAAAATCCATATGGGAATTGTTATATGTCTAAAGAAGGCGCCATTGTGTCAGAGGCAGATATGCACATTACACGCCATATATTACAATATAGACTTTATGGAACATTATATATACCTCATATAGTGTTACCTAGCATATGACGCAATACGTT
Source organism: Micronycteris hirsuta (assembly GCA_004026765.1). NCBI lineage: Eukaryota > Metazoa > Chordata > Mammalia > Chiroptera > Phyllostomidae > Micronycteris > Micronycteris hirsuta. The sequence goes on from PVJI01010211.1 coordinate 15,875, forward strand.
ACACTTCGAAACAGATATTAGACTTAGAGAGCAGACCATCCACGTGCTATTGCACGCTCTCATCCTTGATGTCCAAATTAACTGCTAGTCATCCCTGAAGAGTTAGCCCAAAGATCCCCTCTGACCGTCCCCAGAATCAGGGCACGGTCCGACCGGTCCACCGCTGGGTCCTCATGACCATGACCTCTTACCTTTTGTAGCACATTGTTCTAGGCATTCACACCAGCCATTTCCACAGTTTTTGATCACATATCTCTACCAGTAAAGAAAAAAAAAAGTTGTACACATATTCAATGTATGTGTGTCTTTATAAGTATAAATTATGTACATTTACTACTGGACTAATATTTATGCACATTGTATACATGTACATGACAATAGCAACTAAAAGGATAAAATAAAGATAAAACTAAACATTATTATAAAATAATCTATTTTATCTTTAACGTTACAGAAACCTCCATTTACTAAGTGCCATTGAGATTTGGTATTGCCTTTGTGATCACGACGTGATAAAATATACTTGTTTTGAGAAAATCTTGCTTTCGATCCCTGCAATCCAAGGATTCAAAGGCACCATTCTGAATTCTGTTCATTCAGGGGCTGTCACAGCTGAGGTGGATACGTCACTAATTCACTCAAGGCCAGGAGCCCTGACACCCATTTGTATTTCAGTTTTGTGTTAGCTTGTCCCCGTCCTCCCCCTGAAGGGAGGGTGCAGACGCAGGGTCCCAGGTGCAGCAGCTGATGGGGGTCCTGCTTTTCTGTCCATCCAAAGCCTATCTCTTGTTTTGTCTGTCCCCTTTGTCACCAAACCCTGTCTTGGTCTCCTATCACTCTCCTCAAAGACACATGTCAGCGTATCTCGGTGTGCGCTCACACTCCCCGAGAAGCGGGTTAGTGCTTTGTGGGCATATATTTTAAATCACCAGGAAGGCATCCGGTTTATATGTATCTCATTCCGTTTCTCACTCTTCTCATTAAAAATTGTGTTTTAAAAGCCTCTCATGTGGCCAAGTGTGCACTTGATTGTTTCTTCTAGTTCTTGCAAAATACCCCAAACATATGATTCATCCGCTTTCCCAGGGGTGGGCACCATTTTGGTCCCGCCCACCCCCCCAATGTCACAGATACAAGGGCAGCAACTGCTGTCAAACAAAGTCTCGCTAAAAGCCCGTGTAAGAAATTTGGTGGGTACATACCAGAAGCGGAGCTGCTGGATCCATGTGAGAATGGTACTCCTAGTCCCCATTTCTGAAAAGAAAAACAGAATTTTTAAATTTGTCAAGGAAGCCTCTTTCCTTGAGGTGGACCCGTTTTTCTTGTACACCAGTAGGATTACATTGCATTTAAAAATATTTTTCACAGACGGAGAAACTCTTCAGTTGAGATATTGGTTAACATGGTAGAAATTCTTCTATAAAATTTTCTAAGCATGCCAATCTGAGAGGTTTTACAGGTGCCAGCCTTTTTTTCCAACAAAATCTTGTAATGACGGAAATAGTTTTAAACACAATAGACACGGGGATGTAACGTGCAGCAGAGGGAATATAGTCAAGGATACCGTGATAATTGTGTGTGACGGCAGGTGGGTACTGGAAATACTGGGGGAACACTTTGTAAAGTACATGATTATCTAACCACTATGCGGCACACCTGGAACTAATACAAAATAATACTGAAATAAACTCCAATTGTTTAAAAAATTAATTAAAAATAGTTTTAAACAGCTGTTTCCAACATGTTCTCTTCATTCCTTAACTTTCTGATGAAAAGCAATTACTTTCTTGCTTATTATTAAATAGTGAGCCTTGCGTAGAAGGGAAAGATGGTGTGGGTGTGTCTAATACCTGCTAGGTAGCAGACTGAAAATGACAACCAGTCGTATAGAAAGGCTGCCTCCCGTACACACCCCGACCTAGAACCGAACCAGCAACCCAGGCACGTGCCTGACCGGGAATCAAATCCGCAACCTTTTCTCTGTGTACGGGATGATGCTCAACCAACTGAGCCACCTGGCCAGGGTCACGACGTTACAGAGATTTATTTTTAAAATGTCCTATGTATCTTTTTGGCCCCTGGAAGAGAAGAACGAATCAAATGGGGTTTATAGGACTTCCCTTTGTATTCTGGAACCTGGATGGAAACCTTCCAAATTGGAAAGACAAATTCTTTGCCACAATTAAATTTTAAAACTTAAACAAAACAAAACAAAAAAGCCATGTGCTCTAATTTCACAAGAGGTGAGCACTTTGCCTGGTTAAAGGAACGGCTGGATGGCGTGTCTCCTACACCCTTTTCTGTGACATCACTTCTCTGAGTCAGGCTTTCATTTTGCACAGACCTGTGAATGTTAATTACAGAAGAAACACATGCCCAGTGGGGACACACACACTCACACAGAAAAAATGGGAAGGGAAACAGGCCACCTCTCACTGTCCCGCTCAGAGACGGCTGCTTACGCGTGGCTGCCGGTATCTAGTCGACTATTTTTCCTGCGTCGAATGCATACTTGTCTTTCCAAAAATCGTGTTGTGCTGTATCTGCTGTTTCTATGTCTGATGTCTCATTCACAAATGTATCAGGAACACGATCGCTAATCCATTAGTAGCACCATTCAACGTGATGCTTAATTAATTCCAGCCTCCTCTTCTTGTTGTATGGACATACGCCTCAGGGCCTTCGCCAGCTCAGACATCAGATGTTTAGTCTCGAGATGCTCCCCTGTTACAAACAGCAAGGCGCTGACCATCGTCCCCCACGTGCCTTCACAAGCACTGGTGACGAATTCCCGGGAGCGGAATTTATGTGTCAGATGGCGACGCTTGTCTAAACCTTTGTCACAGACTGCCAAGGCGCTCTCCAGAAGCGGGGTCCCTCCCTGGCCCAGCCAGGCGGTGGCAGGGGCTGGAGAGCAGACCCTCTGCACTGCAGTGTCTGGTGAGCGCCCCCATGAGGCACCGCCTCGCCTCACCCTCTGACCCCGAGTTCAGAGGGGATGTGGGGAATCCTGCCCTGGAGCCGGAAGACCTGGGTGCTGGCTGGGGTGTTGCAGTCTGCTCCACCCCTTCCATCGACCGCTGCGGAGATCCAGTGAGAAAGTGCACGTGTACATTCCGTACGAATGTCATAGAACCTGGCGGCCCTGAGGCCTTGCCCATCCAATGATGGCATTCTTTTGGGATGTCCAGGGCCAGAGGGCACTGATCTTCGCTCCGCATGAGAGCAGCAGGAGAATCTCCCCAGAGAAGGCTCCGAGGGAGGGAATCCGTGTTCTCGGGACCCCGTGTGTCGTTTTCTGCTTTCATTTTTAGGAAACATATAGAGAAATGTGAACACACACTCAATTGTATAGGCCTCCTTCTGCATCTGAGTCTGTGAGTGACTTCCTCACAGATCCCAAGGGCAGCTGGGTATGGAAGACAACGCAAGAGCGGCCGAGGGCAATGCTCTCCCCTTTTCTGGTGTCTTGGAGGAAAGCGAACCTGGCGTTCATGAATCACCTCGAAGATGCCTGGCAATAAATGCTGTGCACCGTGTTCCTTTAAAATTACCGTATGTACTGAGTACATTAAAAAGTCACTGACGTTGTCTGAGTAGGATTATTATTCTCACTAATTAATTTCATCCTCAAGTGAAATCACTATTATCATCATCGTCTTCTCTGTGAGCCGAGCCTTTTTCCTATTTGTAATATCAAGTAGGAGAGTGTGTTAGAATGATTTATTCGATAAAAATGATGCTGAATAGTCAAAGTAGCAAAACAGGTGACTGTGATGATGAAGCCCGTGAACTTGACCAGGCGAGTCCCAGGCCTGGCTTTAGTATGTTGGTCAGAACATGGATATTATTTAATGTCATGTTGGGGGTGTCTATCCACTTGGCAGAGCGACAGAGTGTATTCCATTTCTGACAAAACTTTACTCTGGATGTGAAAGAATGAGTAGCACCGAGTCCGGGGCAGGAGCAATTTAGGCACCGACGCTTCTCCGTGTCATTTGCACTTCCTGTTCAATCAGCTGCTCAAAAAAAAAAAAAAAAAACCAAAAAAAAAAAATCCACCTTGCCTACACTCAGCCCATCACTCGGTCCTGTGCTCACACAACCCCTGAAATTCACAGCACTTTCTGAGTGTCACGTACCACGCGTCATGCCAGCTGCAACTGTGGCACCCTTTTCCTCCGATATTTCCATGGGCAACCTGAGAATTATATTTCCCCACAACAAACCCTCCAGCACCAACATGGGTCCCAAACTCCTGAGGATCTCAACGCAGGCAGAAGGGTCTGGCAGCACTGAGCATCCTCAGCTGGTCTGTCAGAGTCAAGTCCGCCACTCTCGAGAAAGCAGTTCACTTCTTAAAACACATTTTCCCTCAGTATGGCAGAAAAGACAACGTTCTCAGCTGCCTCTTAGAAAAATGTGGAATTAAGGAGGGAAGTCTCCGTAACTCCTCCACCTTAAAATGTAGTGAAAGTATCATTAGCGGACTGAGAAAGAGCTTTGCTTTTTGTTCATGGATTTGAGTTATTGAACTGGACCTGGGGACGATGCAGAACAACCTTGCTTCTCAGTATTTCCTTCCTCTAAATATAAAGACGGACAATGCCAGCCAGTGGGATTAAAGAGTGTGGCATGCATTTGCAGGGTTCTAGCCAATGTCTTAGAATCCTTTACGGTTCCCAGTTCCCCCAGGAATTTCATTTTCCTTAAATTGAGGCTGGCCCGTCAGTGTAGGTGTGAGGAACCCTTTAACAGTGTTCAAAAGCCATAGTGCATAAAGCATTCTATTAATTTGATTTCAAAGCATGAGTCAGCACCATGCTTAGAAAGTTCTGTTGAGTTAGTATTAATGTACAAGAAGGGGCTACTTGTAAAAATTCATTAATTGGGGTACCTTGGTGACTTTTTATCCTTTTTTGCAGAAATATATATCGTGGTGACAACTCTTCATGCAAATATTTACTGGAGCAAAAGCCCTTTTTAAAAATGTAAGACACATTACTCATTTCTGCATATTTTTGCACCAGAGCACATTAGTCTTCCTGGTAAGAAAATGATTATTAAATATTAGCACTGTGCCAAGTACCAAGGTCAATAGCAGATAAAAATCATTCAATTTCTTGAAATAAGGCAACCTCGGTTTAATGAAAAGCTGCTGATTGAGAGTATTAGTAAAGTTAACATCCTGGCCCTGGCTGGGTAGCTCAGTTAGTTGGAGCATTGCCCTGTGCACCAGGAGGCTGTGGGTTCGATCCCCGGTCGGGGTACATACAGGAGGCAACCAATTGAGGTTTCTCTCTCACATCGATGTCTCTCTCTCTCTCTCCTTCCTCTTTCTTTAAAATCAATAAACATATCCTCAGGTGAGGATTTAAGAAAAAAGATAACATCTTGACTTAAAGATTTGATGCCATTTCCTTTTTGAAAATATTACGTCTTCACGTGGTAAAGCCCCTGGTCATCCAGTTGTTTATATTGTCTATAACCCAAGAGGAGACAGTAGACACAGGACTAGGGAGCAGTCAGAGAAACACTAAAAATAGTCCTGGCTAGCAGAGCAAGCAAAGCTCAGCTCTATACACCACTCCACTGAGGGTGGGAGATTCCTTGATAAACCCGTCAAAGAGGCAGGGAATTTATCCCCCAGACATTTTTCGTATGTCCATTTAGTCTGTGGTCCCACCGGCCGGCCACACTTCCAAAGTTATTATATCCCCTACTTCTCTTTGGGGGGTGCTGGAATGGTCAACATTAGTCCTTTTTTTAAAAGATATTTATTTATTTGAGAAAGGGGAAGGGAAGGAGAGAGGGAGAAAAACATCAGTGCGTGGTTGCCTCTCGAACGCCCTCTACTGGGGACCTGGCCTGCAACCCAGGCATGTGCCCTGACTGGGAATCGAACTGGTGACCCTTTGGTTTGCAGGCTGGTACTCAATCCACTGAGCTACACCAGCCACGGCTTTGGCATTAGTTCTAATTCATTCTAAGGAAATTATCATAAATATCCAGAGTAAATGATAAGGGATTTCAATGCAATGTTGTTTACAATAGTAAAAATATGAACACAACTTAATTTTCAAAAGCAGGAGCTGGTTATACAATGGAATATTCAAGGAACAAAATCATATGATATAATATGCTGTAAAAGAATATTAAGTGTCAAAATACAGTTAGTTGAAAAATTATAAATAAGGTACACATAAATGTGTAAGTTTAAAATGCTGCATCAAATATTAAAAATTACTAGAGATGACAGAATTATGAATGATACCCCTCTGTTCAGAAGCCATTTTAACTATCAAAAATGAATTTGTAAAAAATATGTAATTTTAAAAAACAAATTTATAGCCTCCTTAAGGCCAAGTGTAGCACTGTATAGTCACTTGCAGTCCTTTTAATTTGATAAGGAATTTCTGAGAACACAATGGCTTCAAGCAGAGAAATACATCTTTAATAGACACACTTCTGACTCCCTGATTGTCACTTGGGGGTACTCTTTAAAAGGAGCTTCCAGGAGCCTCTCTAATGATCTTCCTGACAGCACAGCCCAGGTCCCTAGTCCTGCCCAGGGCTGAAGCTTCATAAAGAGTTAAACGAAGCTTTCTAAGTGTGACAGCGACATGGATTGGCCGCACAGAAGCAGGGAGTCCAGCTGGAGGCCTTTTGCAGACTGGAAACATTACAGACTCAAAATCAGACGTGGCTCTTTTAGCCATAAGAGATCCTCCTACTTTCCAGTAAGCACAATGATCTGAAGTTTTTTAACTCTTCTGTCCTTTAGCGTACTCGTTACGTAACAACTGTAGCAAGACAGAAGAGAAATGGCTAGCTTACTCATTGGCACTCACTCTACGCTTCGGGAAAGAGGTGCCATAATTAGGAACCCTTTGATGGAAGCTTGAAGCCCAGGGATTCGAGACAATTTAGTTTCCTACGCGGTGGGGTGGGGTCTGCGTGAGGAAGGAAGACTTCAGTACACTGCCAGACCCTCCCAGTGCGGCCACGTATTCAGTCCACCCCGCAGGCCTTCCGTGAGGCGTGGGGTCAGAGCTTAATAAGCCGCCAGCCCTGCCTCCAGGGACAATCCCATCACCGCAGCCTGGAATGCCATTTCAAATTGCAGTAAGTTACTAGAAACATTAAAAACCTAATGATGAACGGTCTTCTCAGGAAAAACTAGAACGCTGCATTACCTGAGGAAAGCTATCTGCCATTCTCGCACTGAGGTCTCACACTGAGGTCAAGGCCCCCCACACTGCGGTACCCAGGTATGTTGAATACAGGCCCCCCCCCATACTGCAGGGAAGCGTGGATTTTCCCGGGGGGTGCGACCTACTCCTCACCAAATGCATTCTCTCTGGCTCTCTGTTCCTTGGCAGGTTTGGGCCGTGATCACAGTTTTTAGTGATTGTATTTAGCCGTCAATGATAAAGACTCTCCCCCTTGGCCAGCTGGTCATCCTTTCTAGGGATGTGAAGTGCTATTGAATTCTTCAGGCAAACTTAGTTCATCCTAAATTACACTGCTGAGTTATTGGCATCACAACGGAAGAGGATGGGCCTACCTCACTTGGCACATAATTAAAGGACGTGAATTGAGACTGGAAATGTATTCCTTAAGGAGAAGGTAATTTCTGTTTTGTTTACATCCGAAGTGGTCCATGCTTCCGTTCAGAGCTGAATGGCTTTAGGGAGGAGCTTCGTTCAGGGAAGAGTGCGCCCAAGACAACAGGAGCTTACAATTGACTCCTGATGTCAAAATCGTGGTGGATGTGGCAGAAAGGACTCCGCCTGACTGAGACCTGTTTGTTGTGAATTGCTAATTAGTGCAATTATTAACATTCAGAGAATTGCAAAGCAGAACATTTTCAGACTTGACTGCTTTTCATTCGCATGAGAGAATGGCATTAAAATAAAATAACACAGCCACAGAAAAAGTAACAAAATGTTCTATAAAATTCCTCAGGAACAGTCTATTAGAGAGCTATAGAAATTATTCAACAATGCAGATTGCCATTTTATTCCATTTCTATGAAATTTTTTTTTTTAGAAATTTCAGAGATAGTGATTGGTAAAGAGGAACTTCTCACAAAGGTTGTGTATTCAGTTCCTTCGAGATCACAGTGACAGAGCCTGTCTTCATCCATGGCCTTTCTACCAGTCCACAAATAGCCTTTATTAAATATAATGTTAAATCTCCTTTATTGTTCACACAAAAGCTGGGAATTGTATGCCAAAGAAATCAATACATATTCTAAGCAGAAGAAAATTTATAGAAATACCTAGGCATGTTGGCGAATATAAAGAATTTTTACTTATGCCTCTTGGATAAAAAAGAAAAGAGAACATTCATACAAAAAAAAATCCTCAGACAAGTAAGTACTTTGAAATTGCTTTCTGTCTGAGATTCAATTCAAAATTACGAACTAAAATGAATACGTATGTATCCTTGAGCTGGGAGCTGAATCGAACCCAGAAAAAAACAGTATGATGTGGAGTAGTGCTAATTTAAATCAAAAAGTAAACCCAAATCCGTATTTTTCTATTTTGTTGAAGTGACTTGGGCTCAAAAAGCCACAGCTGACGAGGCAGCCTCCATCCACCTCGGGTCTGTGTGGCCGTGAGAACAGAGAAGAGAGGTTTGGGAAGGACGGCCCTCCCGGTAGAAGACCGAGTGACACACCTCAAAACGCACTTTGTAAGCGTCCTCGGACCTGCACGTGCGCAGAGAGCACGCACTCCAATAACACCTAAGCACTCATGGAGGGTGCAGTCATAACAACAGAGCTCTTAGAAATACTGAATAAAGCTTCATCACACGCTGAAACACCGTGTGCATGAGCGTATTGATCAGTGGGTGATTTATCATTAATCACTTATTCATTTGGGTAGCTTCTCCACGTGTCACACTGAGCTCAGTGCCAGCGATAAGAAAGAATGAGATGAAGCACATCCCTGCCTTCAGGGGGTTTTGATCTGGGACACACCTCACAGCCATTCCTATGGTGATTGTATGATTCAAAGGTGTAGTTCACGTGGGTCAGATACTAACAGACGAATTGCATGAACTGTTTTAATGTGAGTTTTCACCCCTAAGCTTCACGACGGTGAACCATGAAGGGTGTGGAGGCTGTTTGGGTGATAATTAGAATTAGATCATTAGAATTAGAATTAGAACCAGAAATGATCATGCTTGAGTAAATAAATATTTTTAGTGACAAAGACCAGAGAAAGGGTCTTTGGAGGGATGCCAAGAAGAAGTTGGGCATACCCAGGCACAAAGAAGACACATTTAGTTAGAACCAAAACTGAAACTCCCCCCTTCGCCACTTCTGGCTAAAGGCTTTATCATTTTTCTACTGCAGCGTGAATGTCACTAGGAAATAATTGTTTTGAATTTATTATACAGTGTCATAAAATAATAAATATGGCTCTCGCTCCGTAGTAGGGGTTCATCCATCCTCAGCCAAATGCCTCCACTCCCTGCACAAAACCCCACATGTGGTTCCTACCTAATGCCGGGCTCCCGTGCGGTGGGGTTTCTAAGCTGCCGGGGGCGGGGTGAGCCTTCTCACAGGCTGATGCTGCAAGAGAGCTGCTCTTGTGTGGACACAGCACGTTACTGCTTGACGCTTGGCTTCCCACACCGGCGTTACCTAGCGTGTCTTCTAGTTTTGCTCACGGACTTCCTTGGACGATGCCCTCCCTGGTCAGTAAGCTCCTAACCATCTGCCACATGCGCCCCAGGCAAAAGAGGCAGGCCACAGACACTCCCCAGAGACAGCGACTCTGTCCCTCAGACACTTCAGGCTTCTCCACACGTGCTCAAGTCAACAGCATCGCTGCTCAGCCTTGTTCCACCGGTTTTCAGATCCATCTTTGTTCCACTAAACCTAAATTTCTGGGGTGTCATTACGTACAGGCGAACTTCCTGCTCCTTTGCTGTGAGCCCACGGGTGTGGATGAGAGCTGCTATCACCTTTCCTTCCCACTGCACCCGAGCAAAGACACACTGCAGGGACAAATGAAGGGTTGCGGGTCTGGCTGCCCCTGGATCGCACGATTCACTGGGACAGGTCACGCATTCACTCGATGAACGCTTTCACACAGATTGTTTTCCCCTTATTCTTCTTACTTTTGTTGTTTTAAAACATCACTTTTCTGAGAGAGAAAAATATATCTTCTACAGCCTTCTCTGTTTTCCATCTTTTTTGCCTTTCTACTTGCAGTCTTTGTAATTACCCCCTAACAACGGTGCCGTTCACGCCGGTTCTCTTTGGTCTCACCAGGCCGCTGCTAAAACTCCGCTGAGTTCTTCCTTTTGGTTATTGTGTTTTATTTATGGAATTTCTGTTGTGTACTTTTCCAAATCTGACATTTTAGTCTCTACAAGTTTCAGTTTCTGGATAGAATGTCCAAACCTGGATTGCTTTTTACTATTCATCCAATACTTTATCATTTTAAACTGTTTGCTATCCTAATCCGTCAAGTTCTTGCATGCGTGTTTCTTTTGTCTCTCCAAGTCTTCTGAGTGTCCCCATGGTTCTTATTCTTTATGTGCCCACTCGGCTCTGACAAGGGCTGATGGCTGATGGGTACACTCCTGGCAGCTACGACAGCAAATGGGCTGTTGAAAGCAACACGAGCCAGAAGACTGTGGATCAGTATCTTTAAAGTAGTAAAAGGAAAACAAAGGTCAACCTAGCAAAAATGCCTTTCACATTGTCAAGCAAAGGAAAAGCATTTTCTGATAGACAAGAGCAAAAATAACTAATCAGCCGCAAGCCTGTAATATAAGCAGGGTTAAAGAACACCCTGCGGACAGAAGAAAAATGACGTCAGGTAGAAATAGGAACCTGCCCAAAGGACTGAAAAGCATGAGAAATGGTCAATCAGTGGGTAAGTGATTTTTAAATTTTAAATGTGAATATCTCATTAAAACATAATGGAATTTTAAACAAAGACAATAATATGGAATTGTGGGATTTCTAATATATGTAAAAGTAATACGGATGATATCAATAGCACAAAAAGTAGGAGTAGAGAAATAAAAGTTATTATAAAGTTCTTATACGGGATGCAGTTTTATATGATAGTACTTAAAGGTTGATTTTTGTTTGGATAAAGATGTATGGTATATATAATTTTTAAAAAACACAAAAAAGATTTATAGTGAGTAAGCAAATGTAAGAGATCAAACGGAATCATAAAAACATTAAAAACTCCATCCAAAAGAAAGCAGAAAAGAAGAAAAGACAAACCAAGAACAAATGGGACAGAGAACAATTAGCAAGATGTCAGATTTAAGCTCAACCATATTAATAAAGACATTAAATATAAATGCTCAAAGCACCTGATTAACATAAAAATGTATTGGATTAGAAAAAAAGACTCAACTTTATACCGCCTACAAGAAGCTCACATTAAAAGAAGAGAAATAGATTAAAAGTGAAAAGCTCAAAAATATGTTCTTTGGTCACACTTATTCCAAGAAAGGTGGAATGACTACATAACATCAGACAAAGGTCTCAAAGCAAACATCATCACTAGAAACGAAAAAGGATCCTTTCACAATGAAGTGGGGGCAGTTCATCAGGAGAACATCATTCCGAAGGTTTGTCCAGCCAATAAAAGAGCTTCATAAACCCCGGGGTGCAAACAGATGCAACTACACGAAGTGGATAAATCCAGAGAAAGCTAAAGACGTCAACGCTCTTCTTCAATGTCTGACAGAAAAAGTAGACAGAAACCCAGTGATGCTATAAAGGTTTCAAGTCCAGCAAATGTCTTTACCTCGTTGATAGTTACAGCACACCCTACATGATAATGACAGAATGCACGTTTCTGCAAAGACGCACGGAACATTTATCAGGAAATAATTCCAGAGTTTAGGAAGTGGTCTGAATCGATGAACAACATATGAAAATGTTTATATGCACCAAATATACATTTAGATAATATAATTTTTTAAATAATACATATGAATATATAGGAATAAGTGTAAATGAGTAGCAGAAAGCATATGCAGGCAATTCAGAAAAATGATAAGATTCATGAAAAATCACCACAGAATGCCTAAATAAGAGATACCAGACGCATAAATGGAATAATTCAATACTTTCAGATGCCAGCTGTTGCAAAATAATACGAATTTCAAACAGTGTCCAGAATGTTCATATTCATGAACCAGGGTGTATGTCAAATGTCGATCCACAGAAGGTGGGGGGAAATGTGTGCTACGTTCCTGTGTTGGAATACACCCACCCACAACCGTGAAAACTAAACTGCAACTCCACGTAACACGGGTGAATCAAGAATAACACAGAGCGAATCCCATCAGATTACACACCGTACATGGTTTTTATAAATCTCAGAAGCAAGCAAAACTGAGCAAGGTACTGCTGTGGTATTTAATCATGTTCACCTATTTTCGTGTTAATTCCCTACATCATAACCTCCGTGTTTTTATATGCTTTCTTTTACACATTTCCAACGTTACTAACTGAAACTTTAAAAGCTACTGTCCTCATTGTAAAAGGACACTTGGCTTCCACAGGGCCGAAGGGCCGATGACGTTTGCCCTGGGCACCGTGTTCTCCAGTCGAAACCAATCTTTTCTCCCCAGCCGCACATCCATTCCTCCTGCTCTTTGGTGAAGCCACGTGGTTCTAAGATCACTCCCCTTAGAGTGTAAGCCACAAAATGCAGCGGCTCTGTTCAAGGAGGTGTTGAGCATTTGGGCAGAATTGCTTTCTAACTATTTCTTCTTATTTTACTGTTCACAGAGCTCACAACCAAGAGAGTTATTTGAACAGAATACTCCTGCTGACTCATGTTAAGCACACGGTCAGAGCACTAACGCCTAGCAATTTATTTCCCATATGTATATTTTTATCACATTATTTAGTACCTGGCATTTATTTCTATCTTTCAGGATCACATAGCTAATTTGGAAAAATCATCTTGAATTATATGCCCATTTTCAAAGTGAAACAACTTCATTTGAATGAAAGTCCATCTACCTGACACCGAACGAGTATTTGATCAGCAGAGAATGCCTGGAATCTTAGGTCCTGGTCCCAGATCTGCCTTCCACAAGCAGCACATTCTTATTCAAATTAATTTCACCCTCCAAATCTCTGTGTTGTCATCTACAAAGTGAAAATGTTGATATTCGTCTCCCTCAGGTAAGCTACTTAATTCTGTTTCTAAAATAATATGAGTTGCTTGATGAGTTTTCCATAAACATGAAATGAAACAAACTCTACAAAATGTGAAGGGCAGTGCTCGGTACTTAGAAATTATTAGCAGGACTGATATTGCGTTCTCCATCCACTGCATTCCCCGGGCCGCGTGTATCTGGAGTTACTTTGAATATTAGCAGATAAATCGTGCAATGTCCCTGACACGTGCGTGTATACGCACAGGGGGAAGAATACACGGTAAAGTAAAAGCTAGTTCCTTCTGAGAAGAAAGCATGGAGCCCACGGCATGTGCGGGGAGGAGAGAACTGAGTGCAGCTCTGGGAAGCAGAGGTGATGTCCTCTGAGGATCGCAAACACTGGCCTTCTCGCCCCGAGTCAAGATGAAGTAGAGACGGGGCAACAGAAATCTCAGCTTAGTTTTGCAACCCGAGAGCAGTGAGGACCAGAGCGTTTCTTCCTGGGGAGCAGTCAGAGGGGGGTCCCTCCCCTGTGACATCAGAGCAAGGCTTGCTCTGGCTGCCTCAGAGGCTGCAGCCAACAGCTGGAGCTGCCCCCCAGCCAGAGCAAGGACGGGAGCCCGGGGATGCTAGTGGAGATCCGGCCGAGGCGTGGAGGCCTGGGTACAAAGAAGGAGCCGGTGCTTACAGCTGACAGCCATGGCGGGACGGGAGCGTCAGCACAGGTCAGTATAAGATGACGAGAGCCCGCTGACGACCAGCATCCCGCCATCCATCCCGGGCAACACCAGGGGTGGCCGTGAGCCAGACACGCCCCCCTCCATGTGCCCTGTGTACACACACTGCTCTCAGGAGTGAGGCGTAAAGAATTTGAATCACTGAGTCATCATTTCCTTCAAAGGAAACAAAAATTAAACTAGGAGACTGGATTATATTTATGGTTAAGGCTAGGCCACTCTTATAAAGTTGAAACAGAGATTTGCTGAGGAAGTGTCTAGTGGGAGCTGAAGAATAAAACGGTTTTAAACACTTGAGGTACACAGCCAGGTTATGTTTGCAGACGTATCGATGTATTGGTATTATCCTCATCACCATCACAGTCACTATTTTCACAAGATCCCCTTAATATTCTTGTGTGCCTTGAACGATTTTAACTAAAAACTCAACTATTTAGAAACATACAGACCCTGCTTCTGCTTCGGGTATAAAGCCTGCCAACAACGTCACTCTCACACCACGGAAACGGCCCGGAAACTAAGGTCGTAACTCTTCTGGGTCTGTCGGAGAGCTGCGGTTTTAGGGTGAGCGCGTGAACTCGGGATCCCACGGGAAGACGGCGTGATTACCCGCAGGTTGAAGACGTGAACTCCGAGGACAGACAAGCCTCTTCCAGGAGAGGCAGGCAAAGGAACGGTGTCCTAGGCAGAGAACAACAGCGGGCACAGGGAGCCGTGGGTGCCAACCGGTCCCCCAGATGATGACTGACTGTCCAAGCCACGTTTGGGCTCACAGCTCATTCTGATCCAACCGGAGGGCAGAATAAAAGCGCTCTCATTGGGGGATACATTCAAAAAGCAATCTCGGTTCTAAGCTCCTATAATGATACAAGCCTCGATGTTCTAACTCTGAAGGACAGGATAAAACTCCTGTCCACCACCAATCACAAACAGGACAGGGAATCTGGCTGTCAAGGGGCAGGATAAGGGAAGCTAAGAGAGCGCCACCTGCAGGCCCCGGTGCAAAGTGCCTGATGGTGGACCTGGACCACAGAGAGTCCCTCTGTCCCCAGGACTGAAGGACAGTCAGCAATAGTTTCCTGGTCGTGGAGAATCGAGGGCATCTGTGTATGGATGGGTGTGGATGTATGTGTGGGTTTGTGCGTGTGCAGACACACACAGACACACAAGAACATTGTCTTAGTCGTGATGACTTTAAAAGACATTTCACTGTTTAAAGCACAAATTTGTAACCATGTATTGTGGGGTTTAAACTATACACAATATTAACGTATGTGACAATATCTCAATGAATGGGAGAGGCGACATGACATTATATTGTTGTAAGGTTCTGATGCTGTTAATGAACTACTAATACATTTTTATTTTAAAGTGGCTGTGATAAGGTAAAGATGTATATTATAAACTTTGGGAATAACCACTAAAAAAAAAGTACAACTTAGAAGAGAATAGTGGAGATCAGTGTAATTATCTTTAAATGACTCAATTTAAAAAAAGATAGGAAAAAGCAAAGAACAATTGGGACAAATAGAAAACAAACAACAAGGTAGTAAGTTTATCCAATGAAATCAATAATTACATAACATATTAACTATATCATCATCCCCAATTAAAAGGCAAAGATTTTAAAAACTGAATGATAAAGAAAAACCTAACTATATGTTGTTTATAAGACCTGCTTCAAATATAAAGACAAAAATAAGTTAAAATTAAGAGGATTAAAAAATACTGCAAACACTAATTAAAAAAAAGAGGTGGACTGGTTATATTAATTTCAGAAAAATATAAGCTTCAAAACAAGGTTCTGAATTACTAAAAATAGAGAAGGATGTCACAAAATGATAAAAAGGCACATTCATCAAGAAAACAAACCATTCTTAAATGTCACAGATGAAAGTCAACATGCAAAAGTATATTATAATATATAGGTTATTATATTTATAATATTTAATATTTAATTAATATTATTTAATAGAATTAGATTTAATATATTTATGTTATTTAATTAATATAAATTGAATAAATATAAATTAAATATAAATTTATATTATATATTAAATAATATAAATTTATTTATATTATATATTTGTTTTATAAATTTTTTCATGAAATATATTTTTATATAATGTTTACATATAAATAAGTACTATAAACATAATAACATCAAAAATATTAAATTCCTAGGTATTTAATGGGGTAATTTGAAGGTAAATGTGACAAAGCAGGTACAAGATTTTATACTTAAAGCTATTGACTACAGACATCAAAGATCTAACTAAACAGAGAGCTATACCATATTCATGGATCAGAAAACTCAGTATTCTTAAGATTTCATTTATCTCTAATTTGGTCTGTAGATTCAACAGAATCTCACTCAAAATCTCAAACAAACTTTTCTTGTAGAAATCAGCAAGCTGATTTTAAAATCTGGATAGAAAATTGAAGGACCTAGAATAACAGAAGTAATTTTGCAAAAGAAAAAAGATAGATTTCTTGATGTTTAGTATTAATGTAAAACTGTAAAATACTATCATATATAACAATGCAACAGAATAGAATATATACATATATATAAAAATATAAAATTTTTGAACAAAGTTATGAAGGTAGCTCAATGAATGAAGGATAGACTTAAAAAGAACCTAAGTCTTCAATACATATTTGTAAAGAAACTTAAAATGGATCACAGTCCTCATTGTAAAACCCAAAACTTTTAAAAGGAAACCAAGGGAAAGATCTTTGTGATTTTGGATTAGGCAAAGATATTTTTGATAGGACAGAAAAATCACCGCCCATAAAAATTGAGAATTGGACATCTTCAAAATTTAAATTTGTGCTCTTCAAAAAAACTCTATGAAGAAAATAAAAAGGCAAGCCACAGACTAGGAGAAAATATTTACAAAACACATCACTGAAACATCACTTGTGTCCATAATGCAAAGAACTTTCCTGACTTAAGGAAAGAAACAGGTTGGTGAAAAAGAGCCGGAGGTCTGAGCAGACCAGGGACCGCAGGGAAGAGGCCCAACCAGCTCCCCCATCTCTTTCACGACAAAACCTGCTGTTTCACCAAGGCACCTCCTCATTTCCCTTCATGCCCCAGGGTTTAGGGACAGAGATTGATGATTCCTAGGCCTTAGATCCTCTGGCCTGAGCTGTCAAGGGCTTCCTCAGTTTCCCGCACTTAATCGACCACCTGCCCTGCATCCCTCCCTCCCTCCCTCCCCGCCACTACACTGTCAGCTTTAAAAAAACTGACAAATACTGTCTCTCTTTGCTCCTCATTGTACACCAGTATGCGGTCCAATACTTAGAACACAATCGGTACTCCATAAATATTTTATGACGGAAGGAACAAATTAAAAATAGACCCAACATCCAAGATCTAGGTGAAGCCTTACCTGGCGCTGCCAATCATTTGACCAATCAAAGTTTGATTTCCTCACCTGTAAATCATCCTACTAATACATAATTCAAAAAAATTATCATAAAGATGACATGAAAGGCAATACACAGAGAAGTCCTTTTTGCTCGGTGTATACGCTCTGTAAAGGTAAGCTTTCTTTTCTTCCCTTTCTTTGAATCATTAATGACAATCTTGGCATATATTTGATCATAACATGGATGCTCTAAACTTCAAAGAAAAAAAGGGAAAAGAGAAAGTACCTTATCGGGAGCAGGGTGCGCTTCAGGGAGCGGCAGCAGGCCTGCGTTCGCCAAGGGCAGAGGGCAGGTCTTCCCTGAGCTTTCAAGTTCTCGGCCCAGGTCATCATTATTCGGATACCGGCACCAAGATAAGTGTAACGGCGGCACGGTTCGTAAGTGCAAAATATTTCATTTGTGGCTGGAACGCAGAGGCGTGTCATCTCATCAAATGTATATTCACAGACATCCCACTCTGCCGTCTGCAGGCTCTCGCAGGCTTCGGGGCAACTCGGAGTTTCTGACGGAAAATCCGGCTCAAGGGCGTTCCAGGAATGTGTGACATGATCGTGGGACACTTGCTGGGAAGGTAAAATAATGAACAAGTGAGATTCTTTTCCATCTGTCTGGGAGATTCATCTGTGACAGATGTCATAGTGATAACAATATCATCATAATTGCACTATTATGCCATAGTATTATGACAGTCAAGGTTATAATTGAGTGTAACACCCTTTTAATTCAATAAGTTATCACTACATTAGAAATCTTTTACTTAAAGGTTTACATGTAGCCGGGATTTTGCTTCTCTTGACGGTAGGAAAATTACATGTTCAGATAAAACATCACCCCGTGGCTTGACTGACAAACTCGGTATTAAATTTAGATTTCTGACAGATATCAATTCTGTGAGGTCTTGGATAATGCCCTAAATTTTCACCCATGTACCACCTGTCTATTCTCTCTCTCTCTCTTCCTCTCTCTTTCTCTCTCTCTTTTCGATAAAGGAGCTTATTTTTTAAAGTTTCCCCTCACCAGTCATTTACCTGTTTGCATTCGCTCCCCGGATCTCATCTGATTGTGCTCTCTTCACGCCCAGGCTGCAGCCACCGTGAAGGCATCTATGGGCACAAGACACAGGTCTGGACAGGAAGAGAAAGAGAGAGAAAGAAGCTAGTGTGGTGATGCTGGCAGCCTGCCAAGTCTCTACTGTGATCACGTGATTTCCCTTCCTCCGGCCAGACAGGTCACCACTGCCACGGCCATTCTGACTTCCACGGCAACCCCTCCTGAGCCACCTCCCTCGCCACCAGAGGCCCAACGTCCAGGCTCACAGGCAGCAAGCAAGCAAGTCAACTCAAGCTCTCCCAAGGGAGCGAAAAGCCTCATCCAGCTTCGATGCCGTCCAATCAGTCACCGAGAGCAGAGCTTCTGAAAATGTCATTTACGTAGGAGCCACCGCAGGACCTGGTAGACAGGCAGACCCGGCCTGGGCAGGGCTGTGTGGGGAGGAGCGTCCACATTTCTAACCAGCTGCTGGGCCCTGGACCATCCCGAGTGACAAGGACCGTATCACCGACACTCCTGGACACGAGCGTCCTGATGCCGCTGGCTGACATGCTTCCTGCCTCTCTGTCCCGCTCCCCCTCGATTCTCACGTCCTTACGACTCTGCTCCAGGTTCACAATGAAAAAACATGCTTCAATGCAGCATCAAGTGGGCTTACAAAGACTGCACCATTATGTCAAGGGGCATTTCTTCCTTTCTGCAATTTTTCCAGTTCTGAGAAAGAACAGCATGGCCGAACGCACACTGGCTGTGTAACTTCACAGAGTGAGGCGTGAATTCCGACTATAGCTCCTAACACCCAGGCGAATTTTAGGACGAGGTATTCAACCTCATGACAGTCTTCTCATCCATAGAACAAAGATAATAACATCCCCGTCGCAGGGTTTTTGTGAAGCCTAAGTAACGTAACACAAGATAGTCTTGGCATACTGTAAGTTCTTGATAAACGCTGGAAATGGTGATTAGATATATACTCAGCTCAATGGAATTACTCAACATTAAACAAAATTATTTTTTAGTTAAAAGATAGTGTGCTAAATGTGTCAAAGTTTGAGAAAATGCTTTTTTTTTTGAAAAAAAAAAGGAAAAAAGAAAAAAAATCAAGGCGTTATTAACTGTTCCATGCTTGGCGAAGTGCCTCTATTTTTAAATTTTGAATTTCATTTGAGATAAATTATGTTGTATGATAAAGTGCCTATGTGGTAGATTTTTTAATCAGCTTTCACCGCCTTTGAAATACGTTTGTTAATTGGAAACAAAGTAAGTGGCTTAAAATCTCAGTTAATGCAGCAACTCTAGTTAATGTTTCCTAAATGGTGCTTGAAAATAAATGTGTATGTATACAAAAGTACTTGAAAAGCAGCTACATTTGAAGAAAACACCCCTCCCCACAGAACAAGTGCATCCAGATATATTGATGCATTCCTAGAATGGTCTCTAGTAACTTGCCGCTAATAAGTTTTAAGGAATGAATGACAGTCAAAGGTATTTTTGAAGGAGTTCTTTTGCAGCTGGCGGGAATCTGGCTTCTGTGAACTGACTGCCCATTTAGATGTGACTATATATTGCCCAACGGTGTGCTATTGGCTCAGAGGGTCCTCGACTCCAGGATGCGCTCGCCTTCATGGGGAGCCAGCTTTTAGTTTGGAGTGTGTTGCCTCTGTCTTTTGACAAGAGTAAAATGGCCAGACAAGGAAAGCGCACGATGTGTTAATAGAAGAAACGGCCCCCAGCTTTCCCCACACTGCTCATGCTGGGAAACGGACCATCAAGCCAGGCTTTGGGGGTGTTTTCAACCACCACCCTCCCTCTCGGGTGAAGTCCTTCTCGGGGATGAGCAGCTCTGGGTCCCTTTCCAAGTCTGGATTCCCTGTCCCATCGTGGGTGTGGGGTCTGAGGCTGCGGCAGGATGCGCCTCAATTCAGGGCAGGCGATGAATGGTGCAGTCCTGGGGTGAGAGGCGCCTGCTGTCTCCGGGGGTCTTCCCCACGTGGAAACAGGCCACGTGCCCGGCAGAGGGCAGAGCTTTCTGCCTCACACTGAATTCCATTTCCTCCACGTAACTTCTGTCTCTTGCATTCCTCTCTCCCCTTGATGAATTGTTAAAGTTTCCCCTCCATCTCTAGTAGATAGATATATCTGTAGATCTCTATATATCTCTAAGATATACAAGATAGATGTGTCCAAATCACATTGAGATAGATAGGGAGACAGACATCCTTATCCTCTCTCTCATTTCTCCCTCTCTTGCTCTCACCTGTCTTCCCACCCCCTACCTGGTGTATGAGTCAAAATAAGAAAGCAGGTATATTTTCATCAGAATTCATCTACAGAAATCCATCCTTGAAAGGGACTATTATTAAGGGTCATAATTTTTTAAATGGTCTCTTCATGGCACATGACAGAAAATAGAATTTTCAGAAGAGTTTCCCTGATCTCCAGAATGCTTACACACACACACACATACACACACACACACACACACACACACACACACACACCGGCTTTAAAATGCAGCCAACTCCCGATTATCCTGCGAACAGGAAGTCAGGAAGTATGCACACTTCATTGAAATCCATACATGTTTTTGGAAAATCTTGTCTGATCCAGTTGGTTCAACATTCTTCTTAAATGTTCACCAGAATTGCTCACAAGTAGCAAAAAAGTCACTTAAAGTCTGAAAACTTTCATAACTTTTTGTCCTTTTTACAAATATTGAAATGCTGCAACCCCCGCAAAAAAACAGCAAAGTATGAGGGAAAAAATGCTAAATTAGACCCAAATATAGATATAACATATCTGACCACAGTTTAAAAATGAGGTCAATCATAGGCCATGGATCAATCATAACATGGTTTTTTACACACACACAAATACACATACATGTACAACATGGATAGCAACCTGATTATAAACACACACACATTTACACACGCACGTTGATAGCATTTGTATTCTGTATCGATTCACCCCTTCGGCCGGCAATAACATTCCACCACTCTTAACTCAGAAAACCCTACACTCCCTTTAAGAGCGCTCTTCTGCGAAATCCCCAAGACTTCGGGACGACAAACCTTTTTGAAAGATAAAAGCATCTTTTGGAATTATAATCTACTGTGTACTTATTTCTGTCCCCTTCACAATGTCACAATGTCAGGTTTTTGAAAAGCAGGTGTATGTACCTGTACACACGCCATATATATGTGTGTGTGTGTGTATCTTCTCTTAAAATTTTACAAATTTCTTCCCATCCTAAGAATTCCATGTGACAAAGATCTAATAGGGAAAATGCAGAAAACAGTTGATCAAATTCATAATAATTTATAAGTACACAAATCCTATCATCTCCAATGTTTAGAACTTAAGAGAAAATCCTGCCCCTATCTGAGTGTGAGAATGTGTGTGTGTGTGTGTGTGGTGTGTATGGCAAAAATGCCCACCCACAGATAATACTTTTACAAGTACTCAACATCTGTCAAAGAAAGCTGGGGCAAAATTTAGAGTCAGAATAAAAGGGAGTGAGACTTGCCCGACCACGCGGTGCGCGTGGAAAAGGAACAGGAACGGTGTGGGTGTGAGATGCGGCCCTCCCTGCTTCTCATACGCAAGGACCGATGTGTGTTTTACCTGAGATCAGTGAGGGGCCAGGATGACTCTCATCCTGGGCCATCGCTCAGGGAAACAGTTCACAGCACAACAGGGATGTGGTTGCTTTCCATGGGCACAGTTTCAGGTGAAGCCGTTGCTTCCTGCTTTTGTGAGTGCTTCCTGGTGTATTTTCAATATAACATCGTCTACAGCTGACACTGTCTTCATCATTTCCACTTGTAAACGAGAATCTTCCGGGCGTGTGTACCAGCCATCTGAATTCTAAACATGCAAGACAGTCTTTTTACCTTCTTAGCCACAAAAAGAACTTCTTCTAACTTTATATGTCAACTTATCTACTTTTGCTAATTTTAGCTAGAAAAAGAGAAATCGTAATCTCAAGAAATTAATTTCGAGAAATGCAGACAGCAATTTCGGGTAGTGAGTCTTCCTCACAGACGAGTGTCTGTAGACATATTGAAAGGACGAGAGAAGCAGTTACCGTGATAATGCGAGAACTGTATGCGTGTCCACGGGCATGCAGCTGCCTTTGACACCCCCAAATTGCCACGGTAACGGTTCCTCACGTACCTCCACTGACGCCATCACATCAGGGGCGCCGGACACGGAGGAAGCGTCTCCTACAAGATCTATTGGTCTTTGAAAAGGAGGGAAAGGCAATGCAGAGGGCCATGATAACACACCATTAGGTCTCTTAACACTCCTAATGGTCCATAAATCCACCTGGTTTACAACGGGCTCCCGCCGTACACATCACCTTTCACGCCGCAAATTTGCGGAAGGTGAGAGAATCGAATCGGAGGTGATGAGCGAGCAGGCTAGTGTGACGGACACACACATAAGCTTTGTCTGGAGCCAACATTTACAAAGTGCAACGGACGGCTGTTCAAAACCGGGAACAGACCGTGGTCACGAGAAAACAGTCAAGGAACGCACACCGCTTCAGTATTTTAGGTTAACTGCTTCGTTATTAGTACGGAGAGGCTGCGCATTAGTTCTGTCTAATTAGACAGAAATTATGCAGTGTTTGGTAATTGTAGCAGAATTCTGTAGTTTGCTGTAACTTTGTGCCAAACCTAATATAAGAAATAGAGAATTACAATCTTTAAAAAGATACTTATTTGGCACCAACGCTGAAGTTGAAGCAGAGGCTGATGATGACGGAGTTTCATTATTTCTAGGAGGTAAGCTGGCTAACTCGATCAGATGTGCATGACAGGGCATGAATAAGATACTAGGCGGCATTTTTAGGGTCACTTGAAAGTACCTCCAGCAGCCAGAGACTTAACTTCTTTTCTTCCATTTATTTCTGGATTCCCTGATTCAGTATAAGTCTTCAAATCAAGACTCTTTATACCGTATTTTGCCATGTATAATGCACACCCATGTTTTTGGGTGCATTATACACAGGGTTATTATATTCACGGTATGTAATCATTATATCCATGTGTAATGGGCATCCTTATTTCTCCCTCAAAAATGTGGGCAAAAAAAGTGTGCATTATACGTGGCAAAATATGGTAAAAGTAGCCGAGACCAGGCTTCTCTGTGACCTCAGTTAAAATGGTGCTTATTTAAACAATAATTTTTAAGCCCTGTAAACTTTGGTGCATTCTATGTTCCAGAGATGTGCCTCCCGTCGGAGGTGAGGCCATGACCGAGAGGGACACAGTCTCCGGCCTGGGGGCCTCAGAGTTCCGTGGGAAGACGGAGCTGCGCGGTTGTTTCCTGGTCGTGACCCAACTGCAGGGCGGTTGGAAGGTGCCCGGGGAGACCACACACAGAGGCAGACAGTGGGAGTCCAGGAGCCGGGCAGGGCTCCTTCGAGGGAACCTGGACTCCGCGTCCACTCCCAGTGAAGGAACAGGAGGGGATGTTCAGAGGAAAGGAGGTGAGTCCGTGGAAAGACTCACGGTACAAGGTATGGATACGATAAAATATCAGACAGGCGCTCCGGGCTCCTTTACAAAGGAGTTTATTTTCCCTCCACGTGTCTGAGGGAAACACAGGGGAGAGAGGACACCCAGGAGAAAGAGTGTCATCCACCTTCCCGTGTGCTGGTCACAGTTGAGACTCAGCATGTCTGCGAAACGACCTTGGGACGGGGTGGGGTGGGGTGGCTGTCACACTGCCAGTTTGGGCCTGGTGTTCCCTCCCTCCTCCCTAATCCATTTCAGGATGTTTCTGCTTAGAAAGCCAAGGACTGCACACCTTTTCTGAAAGTGAATTTAATGTCTAGCTTATTACTTTATCTACAGCGTGAACTCCTCTGCTTCTATAATTCCGTTAGAAAGGAGGCAAGTTCTTCTTTCAAAGGCTATGTATGTGCCGGGCTGCGACTATAAAAAGGAACAAAACACACATAGTTCCGCCTTCATACAACCTTCCATCTAACAGGAAGTCAAAGAAAGTCCAGCAAGGACCATTACATAAAACTATGAAATTATGAACTATTCCTAAAATCGCAGCTAGCATCTTGGAGCATGCAAGGATGAGAGAGTTAACTGACTCCACAAATGCACTCCCTGCCGTAGGTCACGCAGGCTGTGGACGTCACAGGTTCAAGACTGGGTTTCCTGCACTTGGGCTCATGTTTGCCGAGCTCCCGGTGTGCAGAGTCTGGTCGTTCCGCTATGCTTCTCACTCACCGCCACCGCCTCGGCCTCCTGGCGCTTCCTCGAAAATGCCGGGCACGTCTCATCTCAGCTCTGCACGTGCTGTTTCCTCTCCGCGAACATTCTTCTCCTAAAATACCTCTAGGACCCCCCCGCGCTCCCTCCCTTCTTTCGCCAACGTCAAGAAGACATTCTTCGATCACCCAACTGAAAGTGCACCCCACTCCCACATTCCCCTTCTCGGCTCCAGCCTTATTGCCATAGACGAGATTTCTTTATCATCTAACATACGTAATCGTGCTTTACATGTTTATTCACTTGTATTTCCTATTTTCCTTACCACTTGTAAGCTCCCGGAGTTCAGGGGCGCATCATTAGCAATGTTTTCATTACCGTATTTTGGGGACTATAAGACGCATCTAGGTTATAGAGGAGGAAAATAGGGGAAAAAATTTTGAAGCAAAAAATGTGGTAAAATATTTTACCTGCTCCTGCCTTCTGTGACCCCGCTCCACCGCTGCACCCCCATTTTCCTCCCAAATTTGAGGGGGAAAAGTGCGTCTTATAGTCCGAAAAATATGGTGATTCCTTTGGCAGCTTGACCACTTGCTGGCGTTGATAATCCCTTCTTATTTGCCAAGTCAGGTTTGGGTAAATTAGGCCAAAGTCAAGTAATGAACTAGCGAATCATCGGAGAAAATGAAGATTTGCTCAATATGGATAATAATAAAATTCTATTTAAAAATAGCCTTGATTTTTCTTATTGCTGAAGCAATCATGTTCATTACAGGAAAAAACAGAAAACAGATAAAAGAAGAAAATAAGTACAAGCCATATTCCTCAAACCAAACCCTAGCCATTGTTAATATCATCATAATTCCTACATCAAAAATGGGATCCTAGTATTCAAACTACTTTGCGACCACCTCGGTCAGTGTCCCACACGCCCGAGGTGCTCAGGCCTCTCCCAGACGCTCTGCCTGATGTCACACGGGCACAGGTGACGTGCCCTGCGGGGGGGGCGGTGGTCACAGATGAGCCACTCAGTGACCAGTGACCTGCAAGCGTGGAGGAGGGAACATTCCCTAGGGAAGCACTGATCAATGGGAGAAAAAAGTCAGTAGATACATTCTTCCCCCTTTCTCCAAATGACCCTTACCCCACACAGTCCAGGTCTACGTACAGTTTATACATGAACTTGAGAAAGACGGAGTCTCATTGATCCAGCCCTTGGTTTCACCAGATCCCTCCTCCTCTTGTTGACTCTCTCTGCTTCCCACCTCACCCTCCCGGCCCCTCCCGGCCCCTCCCAGCCAGGTCCTGGTTTTTTGATACAGACTAAAATAAGCTTCCCGGGGAACCCGAGTGAAGACCCCTCATTTTCCCCCTCCAATATATGTTAAACATCTTAAGATCACAACGTTCTCTTCCTTACTGCTTTATACTCAGTGCTACAGTAATGTCTGACACAGAGTAGCTGGTTGACAGACTCCTACCAAATCTACCAGTGTATGGACTGTGGCTCTGTCTCTGCTGGACTAGGTACCCTTCAATATGCTGACTCGGACCACGGTTGGATGTTCTACTGGTTCTCAATTCCACCTATTTTAATCTGCCATGGATAGGCAGCAAAGTCTTGCCCCCAACGCATGCTCATAACGGACTTGTCTGGATCAAGGGCAGGCACCATTTCAGGGCTGTGTTACATGCATCTGAGCAACGATCATGGCATTCTCTTTATTTTAATGTCGGCCATCCTTCCGGCAAGCAGGGAGACTTTCATAACATCAACAGAGGAACAGGCACGGCCCCCACTCACCTGAGCCATCAGGTTCAAAACCACCTGCCTTTACGAGATTGCATGGAGCGGGGCTGGCCGGCAGGTCCAAGCCAGCAAGTGTGAAAAAACATTTAAACCCTAAAAATCCTTGCTGCTGAAATACACACATACACACATTTGATAACAGGATCCTCTTCTTGCTCCTCCCAGTAGTAATTTATTTTTCATGTCACAAAACTCAGCACCAAACAAAGGACACACCTTACCCACTGCACTAAGCTCAAAATGCTCAGACCGAGGTTTTTCACTGCAGACCACAGGCAGAGTGATTCCAGGGAGCTTTTTCTGATGGCACAAGAAACCCCGGCCAGTCCTTACAATTATCCCTGCATGGCTCAGCAGTAGTCCAGAGATCAGTGGGAGACGTGTTTGCAGCTGAATCCACGCTGACAGAGAGATACTTTCTATTTGTCAAATGCTTGAAGTACCTCATTTCCAATGAACTGGATTATCTTTCCCTACATTGTGGGCAAGAGCTAAGACGAGGTTAACTCCTGCCTTTGTTACAGAGCAGAGCAGGCTGACGGGGGAGGAATGGAAACAACAGAGCAATCGGATGCAGGAACCAAAACATGTTTACTGTTTGGGAAACTTATCAGCCCATTCTCTGCATGAGAGGAGACGCACGCCCAGAAACCCATTTGCTACAGGGAGTTGATTGAATCCCCCGCCCCCGACCAAAGTTTGTATTGCAACTTCATGTTGGAATATGGAGGCTTGCCTTTGCTTAGGATCCAGGTATTGGACAAATAAGCTAAAATTGGTAGATCCCAGATATTCAGCTAATAGCCTTTATCACACTATTTTAAGTTATTTTTAAACCTCACCTGAAGATATTTTTATTATTGATTTTAGAGCAAAAGGAAGGGAAAGAAATGGGAAGGGAGCAGAAAGAGAGAGACAGCAATCAGTTGCTTCCTGTATGCACCTGACCATGCCTGAACTCACCACCTAGGTAAGTGCCCTGACCAGGAATCGAACCCGCAACCCTTTGGTGTATGGGACGATACTCAGACCCACTGACCCACCTGGTCAGGGCCGTCAGACTATTTCTTATTACAGCAATGCCACTGATGTTTTAAAAAGGCTTTTGAAACCCTTTCAATTACCTCCAAAGTCCCCTGTAATATGTGATAAATGTGCTTAAACATATTTCCTCACAGCTCTTGAAGAGTCTGAATGAAAGATGTATCTTTTCGGGGGGGGGGCAACAGAGTCCTGTCACTGATGGAAAAGGAAATCACCAGACATCCTAGGGAAGCACTGGTGGCTGAGCCAGGCTCCAGGGGCAGATGGACCCCTCGGCTCTGCCCACCACGGCCCGCCCTCCACGCTGTCCTGCTCCAAGTCACCCAGCGGACCCTCCCCTGGCACTGAAAACATCCCACATCACAAAGAAGAGCGTACACGGTGCAGGCGGAGGACGAAGCCCGAGCCTCTCAGGTATCACTGGGCTCAAAATGACAGTTTTCGTTCTGTGTCTCCGCAGAGAAGGCATCCGTGCCTGACCCCAGTCTATAAATTTCCATGTGCCTATTGACACCGCATGTAGATGTCCTTGGCCAGACGAAGAACTGCCTGCCTTTCTGCACAGCCGCGGAGCGCTGCCACCCCCTCCAAGCCCTCTCTCTAATCAAAACCATCCTTCTAGGCTGAGCGGGGGCTGGAAAGAATTAAGATAGAATGACAAAGAGAGAGAGAGAGAGAGAGAGGGAGGGAGAGAGAAAAGAAGCTTGCACCATTCCACCATTCTGGCCTACGTCAGTTGAAATAAAATTTCTTACCAGCACACATACACACACACAAACAGAGCTTTTAAATAAAATGTTTTCAATGGTGTTTATTTAAAAAAAAAAAGAAAGAAAGGCCCTGTTAAGGAATAAACATAGCCTTGTTCAAAACTATTGCATTCACGATGGATTTGCTCTTTACTTCATTTTAAAACACAGTTGCGGCCTTACTTTTCATATATTAAACTAGGACAGATTCTATCCCTTTAAAAGCGGTTCTGTCTTTTCCTAGGGCTGCAAGAATTGGGAGTCAGCTAATGTCCAGTAAGTGTTCGACCGATGCGTTTCAGCTTAATAAGCAGCAAACAGCCTCTCCGAATACTCTACGCAAGTTCTTCATCTCACCGCAAGCTCGTTACCTGCACTCATTCCCACTTAAGTTTAATTTTTAAGTACAAAGGAAACTGGCTGTGGAAGTTGGACTCGGAACGTTCGTGACTGAGTCCTATTGGACAGAATCTCTAAAAGGAGGGCCGCCCCAGCTTAGCCCTCTCTTTGGAAAACTGACTCCCTCTGTAGAAAGTTTTGGCAACAGAAAACAGATTATCCTCACATTCTCAAAAGCCACCCTGCTTCCGGAATGACAAGTCATCTTCATTCTCTAAATCAATATGTCCCTTGCGCACATTTTCTTGAAAATATCAATTGTGTGTATTTAGACTTAACAAACACTTTATCCGAGCTCTTTGCATTTCCTCTGCTGGCTGGAGATTGTTCTGACGCCAGGGGGCGATGCAGAGCGACAAACATTAAATGCCACCCACGCCCGTCTGGGCAGCGGGACCCCTGGGCAGCCTTTTCAATGTGAAGCCACGTGGCCGCGTCAGTTTCTGCCAGACGGAAAGTGGACATGCATTCCGTTGGCATGTCAGCAGTTAGCTGGAACACCACCGCGTTTTAGAATTACAAGGTTACTTAATTGAAAGTAGATTTTAAAATTATAGTCATCGTTAAATACAAGGAGCTACATTTTCGCTTGGATACTTAAAGCTGCTATTTGGAGCTGAATCGGGCGGGCGGTTTAATGAGCAACTGGAAATGTTTCAAATCACCACGATCATTACCCAGTGACATGAAAATCCCCAAACTGGAGGGCTCAGCCGCACACGAGCACTTGCTAGTGACACCGGCCTCATCGTCCGAAACACGTCTGCAGAGAAAAGACCACGAGAAGCCCGGGGCCACCCAGACAGGGGCAGGGACATGCTCTCTGGGGCCATAGCAAGGACACCGATGCATGTGTGAAAGAGCCATCAGCTCAGGTGCGGGGGGCTGTGTCCAGACTCTGCACTGCACGCTCAGTGCCCGTGCATGCAAATCCTGTCCCCCACCTCTTCATTGGTCCTGTGGATGGGGTGGGAACAGACACAGGTGGGAGGTCAGCAGTCTTGAGTGGACAGCAGCAGCCAGAGAGCTGGAGGTAGAAGGGCGTCCACGCCTTAATTCCCGAACCCGTGCATGTGTCCTCTGAGATGCTGAAAAGGACCTTGCGGACAAACTAGGATGCTGAGATGGGGCGATTCTCCTGGACGGTGCAGGGAGGCCCAATAAATAGGTCCTTGAGGAGGAAGGCAGGAGGGTCAGGGTCATAGAACGGAGGTGGCCTGGGAAGCAGAGGTCGGGGGGCAGGGGGGTGAGAAGGTGTGACACCGCTGGCTTTGAAAATGGAAGAAGGAGCCAAGGTGGGAAATGTGTCAGATGTCTAGGGTCTGGAAAAGGCAAGGGAGCCACCATGCTCCGTTAGAGACATCGGGAAGAGTCAGCCCCGCGAACACCTTCCTTTTCTCCCTGGTGGGACACCTGATCTCCGGAGCCGGGAGAATCATTTGTGGAAATCCGGGGCAGCGGCAAGAGGGAATGAATACAGATGTCTCATGGCAGTTTGGAGAGAGGCAGCTAACACTCCATCGAGAGGCTTTAGTCTGCGCCCATTTGCCGTGCGCCTCGGTGACGGCCGTCCACTCCGCTGCTTTAAGCAGCTGTCCACGGGCCCGCCCCTCCCACAGAGCAGCACTTTGGAGAGCCCTGCTGCCGCAGATCCCTCCTCTGCCCCTCTGCGCTGTCTGTCTTCTCCCAGACTCTCACCGGGTGACAACCCAAAAGTGTCTTTCTCAAAGACCCGGGAGCCACCCCTTTGAAATGTAACCACCATGCAGGGGTGTCCAGCCTTTGGGTGTCTCTGGGCCACAGTGGAGGAAGAGTGATCTTGGGCCATGCATCAAATATATTGTGCACATAATCACACACAAAAAATCTCATAATGTTTTAAGGAAGTTTAGGATTTTGTGTTGGGCCACATTCACAGCCACCCTGAGCCGCACGTGGCCCGCGGGCCACAGGTTGGACACCCCGGAAGGAAAGCAGGGTCTGTGGGAGGTTCAGGGCCGACTTAAGCCCCTGAGCGTCAATTAACAAACACAGGAGCCTGACCCCAGGGACCGACCTGCTCCCTACTGTGCTTTCCCACCGAGTCCACAGAATCCTCTCAACTTTTCGGCGTTCGCTCTGCATCTGTTATTCATTTTTGTCTTTGTCTTCTCCTCCCTATTGTTGGCTTTGCTCCACACCAGAAACACTGGGAATCGGCACGGTGATCGGTTGGTTAGTGTGCCTGCGGCCGGGTTTCCTGCAAAGGTTATTCCAGGTCTTTCACCTTAATGGGAGCCCCCTTCCAAGGGAAAAGCGGAGGGCAAGCTCTGGGCAGGGTTGGGGGGGTGTGGGCGCTGGGCAACTTCAGCCTGTTTCTCTCTCCTGGGAGAGCTGCCTTTCCTTCCTCTTGCACTCGGGGATGCAGAACACTTGCACCCTGACCGGACTCATCCCTTTCCTCCACCCGCACAGACTCTTCTCCTCGGGCACAGCCTGCTTTCTTCCTCCTCCGTCACACTGTTCCTCCCCTCCTCCCCCCTCCCCTCCTCTTCCTCTCCTTCTCCTTCTTTCTCTCTGTCTTTCTCTCTTTCTCTTCCCGCTTCCTCCATAACAATAACTCCTGCAGGAGTGTGGAACAAGAACTTAAAAGCAGTGGTGGATGCTGGGAAATCAGTTTGGATGGGTAATTATCAAGTGGACAATCAAGCAAGGCAAACAGAGAGAGCACCAGTGGGGTTGAAAAGGATATTAATTTTACAGATATTTCTGTGATGGAAGCAACAGGTTCTGTTACTCATCTGATAGATAAAAGAGTGAGAAAGAGGGAGAATTTAAATGGAAGAGAATTAAATTTACGGCACGGGGCCAACAGTGAAGATATACAATTGTCTAGCTTGCCCCTGAACTTTGGCTTTTCACCTCTTGGTGGACTCTCTAATGTCGCTTCACCATAGCATTTAGGTTTTCCACTTCTTAAGCATAACTATTTCGATTTGGTCACAAGTCAGTGGCTTTTGCCTAGCTTTCTTGCCTTCAAGACTCAACAAATGCAACAGTATTTTATTTGCTAAAGAAATAAATCGTTTGAGTCTCGAGGCAGATCTCCCAGCAGAACTGATTTCCCTCTGCGCGAGTTCAGAAATCTTCCCTGCTTCTGCCCAGTCCCACAGGTTGCAAGCAGGGCCCCAGCCCTCTGGGAATCAGCCAGGAAGACAGATGGGGGTTCTTGGCTTGTTGACTCTCAGTGGTTTTTATGTGCCTCTTTATAAGTGGAGAAAAAGCCACTGGGTTTTCAGAGGCCAAAAGGGCCCAGCAGGAGCGAGAAATCTCAACAAGTGTGCGAGGACATCTGCGTGATTCTAGAAGGAGAAATGAGGAAACAGGCAGGAGGTTAAGTCTCTACAGAACAGGTGCCAAAATGTGAGAGGGAAGCAGGCCTGCAGAGGTGGCTGGGCAGGTGAAATAGGCGAACAGTGGGTTTCTTGTAAGGAAAATGCACAGAGGATGATGAAGCACCTATCGCCGGGCCCGGTTCTGTGCCGGTGATGCAACAGCATACAAAAGCAGTTCGAGACCCGAGCTCGCCCACTGAGAACGCTGACATGTTTTTCTCTTCTTTTCCACATTTCCTTCTACAAATCAATTCTAAGTGCATCACGGTACAGAAGACCGGGAGGCGTTCAGAGCTTTCACGCTCCTCCCGCCTTTGGCGTCCTGCCATGTAGACGCTCCTTAATGCATGCGTGGCTATGCATGTCCCTTTCGGTGCATTTCCCTTGACTGTGAGCTTCTAAGGAGCAGAGACTGAATAACAGTAATTTCCTCCAGGCCCCTTCTAACTGCCTCGTGGAGTGCCACATGCACAGTGAAACCCTGGTATTAACTGATGTTCAGTTCTGGCCGACAGGATTGCTAAGTAACAGTTTTATGAGTGAATGAGGAAGGCAGGCTTTGTATGCGGCTACCTGGATCGCTAAAGCAGGAACATAACCGGGTTACTTATTTTAGTGCTGAACTTGTTCGCGGAAGAGACAGGAAAAAGCAGAAAATGAACCGTGATCTGGAGATCAGTTTTTTTGTTTGTTTGTTTGTTTTTCATACTTAATTGATGCCTGTCTGATGAAAGCAGCCCATTCCATTTTACTTTCTCAGCCTCTCGCATCTCATTAAATGCATGCCTCTAGGAAGCCATAGAACTACACTCATTTACCAAGCATTATTTTTTTTTAAAGTGATCATGTATTTTACAGCATCATTTATTATGGGAATCTTTAGCTCAAACAGGACTTTG
This sequence comes from Micronycteris hirsuta, assembly GCA_004026765.1. Lineage (NCBI taxonomy): Eukaryota > Metazoa > Chordata > Mammalia > Chiroptera > Phyllostomidae > Micronycteris > Micronycteris hirsuta. Next base: position 48,781 of record PVJI01010211.1, read on the forward strand.
CTTTGGAACCTACTACGTATCTTCACTCTGTTATGATGGAAAAACAGAAAACATGATGGAATTTGGTCCTTAAAATTCCAGCGAGGAGAAATCAGGACATACATAGATACACAAAATAAAGTTGAACGCCATTATCAAGGGCAAAAGGCACAAAAATGACTCGTCCACCAGGATTGCACAGAATGTAGATTTTACCGCAAGCCCAGGGAAGTAAGGATTCATGGCATGATGATATCTGAGCAGATCAGCATCATCAAAGAAATGAAACAGAACGGTCAGGGGACTCCGGGGAGGGGGGTTGATGGGCAGGTTGGAGGGATGGAGAAAAGCAAGCAAAGAAAGGAAGGACAGCCTGCTCAGAGGAACATGAGTTTCCACCCACTGGGGCAACTTGGGAGGTCTGGGAGGGACCAGTGGAAGACAGGTGGATGGACAGAGGAGGCCAAGTAGAACAGATTCCTAAGACTGACTTATTTTAAGTGCTACCCAAGAAATCAAACCATCCCAACCTCCCAGCATAAGTATGCCGTACTCCACCATGAGAGTCTGTCATTGGAGGTGCCTCTCTTACAGACGCTTCAGAGTAGAACAGAGCAATCGCTCTGCTAGAATCTGAAGTTAGGCGGATCTCGCTCTATTTTTCACAGTTTACAAGTTAAGTGATACCCAGACAGATTATTCAAGTGCTGGATCTCATTTTTCAAATCTATAAAATGGGGATTGCCTTACCTATTTCAAACCATGTCCTAAGATCAAATTGAATTACAGGGTGGCATACTGTTATGTGAAGGTATGCTAAGAAACATATATTTGGTCTTCCTTTTCTAGATAAAGCTTTTGATAAGCTTCTACCGCGACAACTATCTACTCATCTACAGCTATGCCCACACACTCTGCCTCTCCTTCTGTTACTTGACATGAATTGTTAATGCTCCTATTAAGGCCAATTCCCTTCTCCACAACACACACACACACACACACACATTAGATCAGATCCTTCACACACTCAAAGATATTGCCAATGTTTTCTTGATTCAACCATCGTTCTATTTTTCTGCCATTATAGGCATGGTATTGAATCCCGCCTTATAAAACAGGAAGAACTTTTTCTTACCCCTTTCTGTTTATAATTTCATTTCTTTGTTGCTCTTTGCAATGAAACTCCTCAAACATTATCAAACCTCATTCTCGCCAAGCCTTCTGCTCCCATTCCGCCTCAGTTCCAGGTTTCTATCCCCGCCACGCCACTGAAATGGTCCTTCTCAAGTCCTGGTGGCCTCCAGGTTGTTAAGTTCAATGGCCAAGTCTCAGCTCCCTTCTCACTGCATCAATCTGCAGCACCTGCCCCAGCTGACTGCATCCTCTCCCTTGAAGGGGACAAAGGGAGGGGGACCTGGAACCCAGGGCTGGTCAGACGGTCCCCTCTACGTGGGATCTCCTCTTCCTCACTGGCTACCCCTATCCACCTCCCTCCCTGACTCTATGTTTTTTTTAACCTCCCTGGTCTTACATGATGAAGATTCCCTGGGCTCTTTCTTTAAACTTCTTTTCTACCCACACCCACTTCCCAGTCTCAGGGCTGTACACCTTTATACTGACCACTCCCGACACAGCACCTCCAGTCTGGTTCCCTTTCTGAATGACAGATTCATCTCGTCAACCACTGGCTTCACACCTCAGCTGGGAGACCCAACAGGATCGCCACACTCAAGATGTCCCACACAGAACTTCTGGTTTTCCTCCGAGACCTGGCTTCTCCTACAATCATATGCATTGTAGTGAAATGCAAATTGTACGCTTCCAGTTAGTGGGGCCTAACAATCTGAACCTGTCCCTTCTTTGCAGCCCCTCCTTCCAAAAGGCAGCTACCTTCCACTTAAGTATTGCTGAGCATTAGCTATTCTCACGTCAAAAGCTAACCAAGTGTTGAGTTCACACTATTTCTTAGTGGGGAAAAAAGATGTAACGAACGATGTCAAATCAAAAACCACCAACTACATTTCTAAAGTGTGCCTATAACACAGAAAAAGTTATGTTGTAAAATGCTTCATAATATTTCATGATAAGTAGCATGGATCAGAAAAAAAATGCAGGCAAAAGTTTACAGTAGAAATAAGACCACTCCCTAGAATACATTTACTTATGAGTGACGTGGACCCTCCCTGCCCCCCAGAATCCTGAAGCGGCCTGAGAAGGTAAGAGCCAGTGAGACCAGGCTTTCACCTGGTGTACTGAGAGCTGCACACAGAGGTTCGGCAAGCGTCTGACATGTAGGGGCTATTTAGTAAATAAATCATTATTAAATGGATAAGTCAATGAATATGGGTACTGGTTTGATTATCTACCCAACTTAAAATAGAATTATGGAGAGTGATCTGCGATTTCTCTCCCTAAGCACCCCCTCCTCTCCAGATGTCCATGTTTTCTGTGCTGCAAAGTCAATCTCGGAGATCTTTCCTAAGAAACTCAAAACCGGTAGTTTTCACACAAAATAAGCCTGTCCGTCTTAGAGGAATTTAACTGAAGCATCCTAATTTAGATTCCCATTTAAAAGACAAACCCAATACACGCCCCTTCTTCAGCAGGTAAATTGTCATGGTTCCATACAAAGAAATTCTGACAAAGTCAGTTTCCTGTTCCATGTTTTAGCAGGGGACAGTGTGATTTTCATGAGACAGTGTTATTTTTCAAATTCTTAGCCCTGCGGTTGAAGCTGTAGTATATTACATACCTCGGAAATCAGATCCTTTGCTCCACATCTCCGTTTTAGAGCTGAAAGTCCTTTTACATTCAGTGGCCTCATAGTCCCCATGGAACAGCTGCGTGGAGCTCTCTGCTCTTTTTTTTTTTTTTTTTTTTTTTTTAAGATTTTATTTATTTATTTTCAAAGAGAGGAGAAGGAAGGGAGAAAGAGCAATGTATGGTTGCCTCTCACATGGCCCTCACGGGGACCTGGCCCGCAACCCAGGCATGTGCCCCGACTGGGAATCGAACCGGGACCCTCTGGTTCCCAGCCTGCGCTCAATCCACTGAGCTACACCAGCCGGGCATCTGCTCTTTTTTATGGAGCACAAAATCCTAACCTGTTTGCTCTCTGAAAGGAACGCTGAATGGAATTTACTAGACGGATGCTGGATGGCTGGAGTTCCAACCAGACCACCTCATTCACCCGGCATGTTCTATCTGGGCACAAGAAAAACAGGACCGAGTTTGAAAGACTGAGGTAGAATTATAGCAGACTTTTAAAGAATCACTATTTTCGTCACCTGGCCTACGCTGGCATGGAATGTTTAATTCCTCTAGTAGCCTAAGTTCATTAACCTTTACTGGAGTGTGCGCAGTTACAAACGCAGGCCGCTGCGGTTTCCCCCTTGGAGGCCTGCCATATTTAAAGCATAATAGGACATTTTTACAACCAAAGGCATTGGGAGCAACAGAACAACACACGTAAACAAGAAAAATGGCCCTAAATGCATTATGGCGATATTCTACAAAATGTTTTAATCATCATGAAAGAAACATTTTAAGCTGCGCTTCCTGGGCAACTAGGGTTTTATTTCCCCGCAGAACGATCCTGGAGGGTTACTGTGTCGTGGCGCACGGAGAGGTTCCTCGAGTCTTTGAGATTTCATTTCCGGAAGGGGGTTCAAGAGCCTAGCAGATGGAGTACAGCAAGGGGCACTCATTTCAAATTGCGTGTGAATGTATGGGAGCATCTGCCCAATTTGAGGGGAATCTTTCTGACACCCTATAAATCTGCTCTCTCTGTGTTGAAGGAGAATATGCGTGAATGGCGAAAGTTCCTCTTAGTAAAAAAAAAAAAAAATAGCTTCTTAAACCTGCTTATAGAATTTCATGTCTCCTGACATTGTCTAAAAATAATTGAAAAGATTATACCCTATTCATTAAGTTTGAGGAAAAGATCTGGAGATATCTAATTTCAATAAAAAGTCATCATTAATACAATGTATCATTCTCATTTTTATAAACACAAACCATAGCAATATGTCTTCTGCAATTTTCCCAGTACTTCAACAGTATAATCGCTCCATTATTAATCCCTAGTCTTCATTGTTTTCATTAATATTTTTCTTTGTGACATTGAATCTACCATAAATAGTCCAACCTGAAAATACTAGGGTCCAAGAAATAGAGATCCTGAACATGAACTTGGTAAAGAAGACTGTCGTAACAACAATAAAAAAGTCCCTAATAGTTAGCACTTGCTCCTCTCCAACTTCAACTTGCACATGATTCTGATTGGCTGTGACGTGGTCACTGGTCCGAAAGTGAGGTCACCCTTGAGCGAAGGATCTACCCAACGACCAACCAAAGTTTCCATCTCTTAGCCCTATGTCTCATGAAAGAGAATGTGATTTGTTGCTGGTCACGTGGCCAACCCTTTTATTATCCAATCACGTGACAGTAATTATACGGTACGTTCCCCTAGCGAGGCTCCGTGAAGTCCAGGCTTCCTAGAACACACTCTTAAACCCGGGCAAGACTTGCTCCACTAACATCTCTGGGACGCTCCTCATGTCGGCAGAGCCGTGCAGCCGTCACAGCCTTCCCCACACGGCCTCCGGGTAAGTTTAGAAGAGTGATTTTTAAAAAAGATTTTATGTATTTATTTTAGAGAGAGGGGAAGGAGAAAGAGAGGGAGAGAAACATCGATATGTGAGAGATACGTCGATCAGTTGCCTCTCACACCCAACTGGGGACCCCGCCCACAACCCAGGCATGGGCTGTCACTGGGAATCGAACAGGCGACCTCTCAGTTCACAGGCTGGCACTTCAAGCACTGAGCCGCACCATCCAGGGCTGACTGAGCAACTCTTAGTCTACAACACTAAGTAGTCAGGCTGTTGTGCCCTGGCACAGAAATGGAATTGTACAAACACCCCTGGAACTTATAAATTATACACACAGATTAATGTGCTATCTTTATTTTTATTTATTTATTTTTAAGATTTTTATTTATTTAAATTCAGAGAGAGGAGAAGGGAAGGAGAAAGAGCAATGTATGGTTGCCTCTCACATAGCCTTCATTGGGGACCTGGCCTGCAACCCAGGCATGTGCCCCGACTGGGAATCGAACCGGGACCCTCTGGTTCCCAGCCCGCACTCAATCCACTGAGCTACACCAGCCGGGCTAATGTGCTATCTTTACAAGCATATTTTAGTACAAATATAAAATGAGCTTTACGTGGATAAACTAATATTTTTATATAAATTGAAGTTTATTATTTTCTCTGCATCTCCATGAACAGGGGCCACTTTAACTTAATTTGAGGGATTATTGAACAAACCCCGTGTCCTACTTACTGTGTTTCGAGCACTGTGCCTCGTTTGATTCCCGTAAGGACCATGGGAGGAAGGTATCGTTGGTATGCACATTTTCCACACGTGGGGATGATGTGTAGAGGGCACATAACATGCCCGCTGCCACAGAACTGGTAAATGGTGCCCCCAAGATTTCAGTCCTGCCCGAACTACCACGCCGTGTTCCCACTGAGAATCCTCTATCCCAAGAGTCTCAGGGATTCCTTCGTCATGAGAACGATCCAGAATTTCCAGATGCCTGCACGCCGCTTGCCGACCCTCTCTCCATACCTCGAATTTTCTTTTTAAGATTGCACTTTACTCTCTCTTCCATTCGCTGTGGCCCACAAAAACATCAATTCCTTCTTGTCTCGTGGGAGGGAAGAACCAAAGCAATCGTAGAAAACCCTCACGGAAGTCACTGTGACTGCTAAGGTGGAGACATTGACCTTGGTGGGCTGTTCTCAGCAGGGGGTGTTAAGAAGAAACTCGGTCGGGAAGGTCATGGGCAGCATCTCTGGACCTTCCTGAGCCTGCTGCGTCCAGGGCACTTAATGTGAGGAATCAACATACTCCTTTCGCTCGGCCGAGATGGGCTTCACACTTTATATATTGATCGGGCGCCACACTAATAAGAAGTGTGCTTTTTAATACTGCACATTCACAGCAGGAAATGTGTCAGCGTAGCTCCAAGAATGGCCCAACGAAGAACAAAGGCCCCTGTGAATCAGTCGAAGGTTGTCGTCGGCAGGGTGTCTTCCACACTTACCCCGTCCTTCGTGTGCACGCTGCTACTGCTGCCTTCTGCCGCTGGCGTCGCCCTTTGTTCTCACGGACTGGAAGGCCGAATCGCTTGGAGGAAGTAACCTGTGTTGTTCTCAGGGTTTGCGTGCTCATCTGCGGCGGTCCAGGGTGTGGTGCTCACGGTGACCCACGACACTTCCCAAAGCTGAGTGACCCCGAAGGGCCTCACCGACGGGGCTCACCTCCCAGCATCTGCACCAGGGACAAATGAGCGTGGCCCTGTCTGGCCTCCCTGCTTGTCCCCCCTCCCTACGACCTCTACTTATTCTCATGCTATTACCTGAGCACACCCACGTCTACCCACACTGGGAAACGTCTCTCCTGGCTTCTCGATGGCCCTAGCTGGTTTTGTGCGGACCCCGAGAACGAGACATGAACCACTTCCTGGTGGTTCCCTAAATAATTTCTGTGGCTTGTCCCTCAAGCGCTGTGGCTCCGACTCCTTCCCTTGGGTAACTTTTATGCTTCTCGGCTTGTGAAGGGAAAGGAACATGTTGCCGTTGTAGATTTATCTGAAATGGCAACTGATGTCAGGCACCATCATCAGAGGCGGCTTGAAGTTCACGGATGTGATGGCGTTTCAGGTAGTCCACGAGAGTGGGGCCAAGCTGCTCAGGTGAACGGGGGACATCGCTAATCCATCAGGAGAGAAAGGTCACAGCAGTTTCTGCTCCTGCCCAGAGGGAGGCTGAGCCCCCTCCGGCACTTCAGAAAGACGGAGGGCACGTTTCTGAGGAAACAGAAACAAGCCAGGACATTTGAGGGGCTGACGGTTTTGAGAACCCGACCACGGGTTTCACTGTTTCTCGCCTGTTTCCCTGTGAGATTTCAACAGCAATGGAGCTTGTCACACACAGCCCCTGGGCTCAGCGCTTTGACTCTGTGAAGGGAGATGCTGCAAAGCCTGGTCCCCAGAGGCCAGGCACGGCTTGGGGGACAGGGGCCTTGGATGCGCACAGAACTTGGCGTGGTGAGAGAGGTGGCACAGAGGTCGCCGTCCACGCCACGACGTCGTCCACGATGCCACAACGAACAACAGACAGAAAGGGCGTGTGGAAGGCCCATGGGGAGGAGAGGCTGTCGGGAAGGGATGCTCTGGCTGGCGGGGGAAATGGGCAAAGGAAAAGAAGCTGTTGCAACGGCGTGAAGACAATGAAAATGTGCCTTCCCTTCCTGAGCTTCAAGGGGAAAAAGAAAAGCCACAGATCCAAAAGCATCCAAAGCCAGTCCCCAGACATCTGCGCTCCTGCCTCCGGAGAGGAGTGTCATTCCCCAGGGACCGCAGGGGAGAGCTCGAACCACAGGCCTCCCAATAAGAACATCTCCACGGTTTAAATAACACACACTCCTTCGCTTACTCATTCAACAAACACTCAGAGTTTCTAATGCATGAGAGGTTCTGTGCGGGTGAAGATCAAAGATGAAGAGACAGAGTATGGCTGTGTCCTCAGGGACCGCCCCCTTCAGCCAGCAGACTAACCTACAATACAGTAATAAGCAAAGTGAGGTGTGCTGGGGAGCCCTGAAGGCTGAAAGGGGTCAAGTTCACTTCCATAGATGCTGGCGTTCCTGTGCTGAGACTTTAACTGTAATCAGGGATTTGCTTACTGTTGAAGAGAGAGACTGCGTTTTAGCCAAAGGGCCTCTCTTCTACCCAGGCACGGAGAAAGGGGCCGCCAGCCCCCGCCCCCCAGAGCAGGCGAGGGAGACTGGAAGTCAGAACCTTGGGAAAGAGGCAGAAGAGCAGACTTCGGAGGGCCTGGAGGAGGCAGGTTCCTCAGCTTCCTGTTTCAACCGCTGAGGGCGTGCTGCGCCGTAGGCACTAAAGGCGTCAGTGCGGTAGAGATGCATAGATAAATAAACAAAATCCTGTCCTGTGGTTCTGCGGGTCTCAAGGAAAGAGAAGGTAACCCCAATCCACGGTGGTTCTGTGGAGCCAATCAGCACTGACAATGCCTAACACTTCAATGACCTCAGTGTCACGTGGACGAAAGCATAGGAACCGTGAAGTACTATCTCAAGCACCTGCCCTTTTACTCATTCAAAAATCATTTTATCCTGAAGCTTCTCAAACATATACAAGGAAAAAGAAGTGCAATGATCCCATGCTAAGCTTTTGTTCCATTTGACAGAAGCTGGCGTTCTGTTTTGTTTTTTTTATCTTCGTGGAAGTACTCTAAGTCCTAGATTTCCTTTGATTTCACTCAGACATTTCAGTGTATACATAACCTTTTACAAATGCGGCGTTTTTTCTTACCAATTATGATCTAAGACATTAATGACAACTCACTGTCCTCATCTAACGGACGCTTCATCATTAAATTTCCCTGAGCGTCTTAAAAAATGTCCTTCTCACCGTCGGTTTATCTGAACCAGGATTCAAACAGGATGTGCCCATTCCATCGGGTTGTTTGAAAACAACGCAGTCCCTTGCCCCTCACTTCTGCTTTCCCCACGGCACTGCTTTGCTACAGAAACTCGCTGATTTACCCAGTAGAATAACTCAGCTTTTGGATTTAGCTATACTTTTTGTGATGTTATTTATATTTTTATTTTCCATTTTCCTTGCAAATGGCAGTTAGCACTGGGGGCTTCCTGAACCATGCACCGTGGCAAGAACACCCCGCCCGTGGCTGCTCCCTAGGGCACACGTGCTGGCTGGCCCTCCCACACGAGGGGCAGTGAGCTGGTCAGCGGTTCAGGCGGTGACAGCTGACCTCTCAGGGTCAAGTTCCCCAGCCACCTTCCACCTAATTGTTCAGTGCCTTGGGGAGCGCTGCTTCAAATAATTACTTCATCAGGGGTTGCAAATGTAAGATGTCGTCATTCTTTCCACATGTATTAGCTGGTTCTTCTGCAGGGAAAAAGAAGAACTAATTCTGAGCTGGAGCTATTTGCTTACCCAAAGAATATAGTTATTACGGGGAAGGTTCCTTTCAATCACTGAGAATCAGAATACAAAGTTAGTACTACTCACTTTTAAAACGAGAATCACTTACTATTGTCCAGTCAAAAAATAAAAATTGTTTCCAGAATACTACCTAAGCCAGGAAACGTGAGCTTAGCCACGCCCGTTCTACGCCTCAGCCTCCTGAAGGTAAAATGAATGTCCACTAAACGTGCGATGGGGCCAGATTCAGTGGAGCGACATGTGGAAGTGACCCCTGCTTCAAACTGACCCACTTCATAGATGTGATTTCATCGCCGACCACCAGGCTACTCCTGGTCACCGGGTTTCTCATTCTGTCCCACTCTGGGGCTTCTATAATGATCTGCCATTATTATCATCGTCAATGGGAGAGATCAGCCTCCGGTCCCACCTGCTGTTCAGAAGGAGCTTAAAGGATAAGGAAGTCATCAGACAATAGGCGGTCCCTTTCCTTTCCTGCATCGCGGGAAGTGTGAGAAAACGTGAATTTTTATTGTGCATGTGTGGGGATTCAGAGCATGGGCTCCACGCCCAAAGAATTGGCATTGTTGACTTCCGTCTCTCCTCCAGAGAGAGTCCAGACCGCCATACGGCAGGAAGAAGGCATCTGGGTAGTTTCAGAGAGCAAGTTGGGGACTGTGCCTCAACTATACAGGTTCTAGCATAAATAACGCCCCTTTCCCATTACAGAATCTTTTCTTACAAAATCATAAGCATGTAATTCTGTAACATAACAATACCACGCTCAAGGATACCATGTGACATCTTAGGTGAAATGTTCACATTATAACTATAAATTATTACACCCATATTATGACCCTACCCACCACACTCAAGCTGGCGTTACTTCTGCCGGACTCTGTATTTCTTCTAAATAGTGTCATTAATAATTAGCATCGCCATGCTCCATTTCCGCCTCCCCTCACATGCGGAAAAAGTCTACCAAAAAATAACATTAAAAAATCCAATTTGAAAAGCAAGACCGTCAATTTCTCCTTTTCTTAAAAGATAAGCAATTTCATCTAGGTACAAAATAACTACCACTATTTTTTAAAACCCCAAATATTAATGTGTTGTGAGAAAAAGCTTGAACTCCACAAGCAGATGGATCATCCACAAGGGGATTAAACAGCCTCCAAAGGCCCTCTGAAGAGCCATTAAAAATTGTCAAGGAATCAGAAAGTTCCACAGCAAATGACCCAAATGACTTTGAGAGATGAAAAATAAGGAAGCTGAAAGAGAAAATAATAATAGTACTTGCAACTTACATAATAGCTTTCTTGAGAGAATTCTAAAACACTTTCCAAACATTAATCCAATAATTTCTGTCATTAGTCCGCACAGCACTACAGGGGCCTTTCATGCTATTTCTCACTGAGCACTTGAGGAACGCAAGCTTGGAAAGACAAAGATGATGTGACTTTAATAGATCGGCCCTCATGTCGGAAAAAGTCAATGCTGGAAGAGAATTCTCAGAGAGGAAATGCAATCTCCTGTTCCATTATACTATTACCAGATGGCATTGGTTCAGAATTGATTTAATATGTTCGTGAAGAGAGCTAACAGAAAAAGATTATCGATATTTATCTAAAACCTGGAGAATTCATTAATTCAGAAGCAAGCCTACCTCAAAGCAAGATCTCGGGTGAACGTACGCTCCACCTGCGGAACATCAATTTTTAACACGGAAAGGTAAAGAGTGCCGTCCACACACAGATTCTTGTTAAAGGGTTATCTTCTCCATTCGTTCTAAAACGGCACAGAGGAAAAGGACCCGGTGACCTGGTGAACGCAGTCCAACTCCCACGGGAAAGTCACTGACTGACAATGGAGGACTGCCCGAGTGACTTGAGACCAAGTTCAGGACGGAACCACAGCCTCCTTCCTGGTAAGGAACCCACAGCCTCTCGGGCCCAAGCTCCGTAGAAACAGCAAGGCACGAGGAGTCGCAAACTGAAGCCAAGGGCGGTGTCCCGGCGGCTGCCCCCTGATGTGACATCCCTGATGTGGGAACACCGCCCCGGGGTCACGGGTCACACTCTAGAAGGAAGGCCGTCCAGTGAGCCCAGGCTCGGGGCGCGCATTCCACTGAGACAGGGGCCTTTCCTTTAATGGTTTTTTTTTGGTGGGGGAGGTGGGAAAGGGTCGCATTATTTGCAGAAACTGGGTCTGGGAGCCATGCGCATGCGTTTATTCTTTCTCATTTTGCAGACCCCACATTAGTTAGCTTCCTCCTGAAGGGGAGCACAGGCCCAGGGTCGGCTACCTACAGGGTCCACCACACAGAGCACGTGCCGCAGGGGCAGGTGAGAGAGTTAAGTGACAGCCAGGCACTTGCACGTGTTGCAGTCCTCAAAGGGCGCCTCGGCCACAGAAGCACCTGGCAGTGGCAGGTTGCTCAGGTCACTCTTCCCGCCCGCACTGAGTGGCCCCGAGTCTAGACCAGACCCCCTGTCCGGCCCAGACAGCAGCCTTTGGGGAGCATACTCCTTTCGGTTGGGAGGGAAACTCTGAGTCACAATTCTTTCACGATTTGGCAAACTCTCCAGCTCCAGGCGCAGCTTGTACCCCAGGACCCGCTATGGCAGGTGCACCTGGCTTGGCCTCTTCTCTTCTCTCTCCTGCGCCCCCACTTCCAGAATGATTTCTGGGGAGGCACATGGAGGAGACCCTGCCTTACACTTCTCTACCCCTGATGAAAAACCAAGGATGCTGAATAATTAAAATGCCTCTCTTCCAACAAACAAACAAACAAACAAACAAATGACTTGCACCTCAACGCTTGGCTCAGGGTCTGCTTCGGGAGAACCTGGCCTCAGACAGCCTTAATTTGAAATTATCTTTTGAGAATGACAGGAGGGAGCCGAGAAAAGAAGGGAACACGTATTCCCGGTTGGGAAAAGCACAGCTTGCAGAGCCATCCGTTCGATGCTGCCTCGCATTCCGATTTCGCGCAATTTCTTTCTCCGCACGAAACTCCTTCCACCTGCGCACAGGTGTGAGGGGCGGGGGCTAAGAGAGTAAGGGTGGGCGGTGGCAATTTAATGGCAGGAAAGATGTCGAGCTCATTCCCTTTCCCTCCCGGAACAGCTGCCCGGGGTGACCCGACCGATGTGGGGATGCGGAGGGACACACAAAGCACAGGAAGACAGACACGAAATACACAGTCTGCTCTGAACAGAGGGCTAACGTCAGAGAAACCCACCCAGGTGAGATGCCTAACGGTGGGGCCTGGCCCCGGAACTGGAAGCCAAGCCAAGGACCAGGCCCGGCTGCAAGGTGAGGCCTGCAGCCTGAGCACAGAAGGGGGCACTGCTGATCTGGTGCCGTGAGCTGGGTCAGCCTGGAGGAAAGCGGAGTCAGGAGCGTGTGAGGGTTTTTACGTCTTCCTGCTCTTTGCGGTGTGGGTCCGTGAGGCAGGTTTCTGCGAGCCCCTCTCCAGAGAGACAGGGAGCTGGGTTTTCATTGTGGCCACTTAGGCAAGCCCTCCATGGCGTTCCTGATTTAGCCTAGACGGGGTTGTGCCTGAACATCTATCCTCCCTGCACCCGAAAGGGGAGGGTAGGTTTACAGGGAGATGGGGCTGGTGGCAGGTGGCCCTCCACAGGTGGCTCTGGGACGAGGGTCTGGCGGGACTCAGC
>PVJI01010212.1:0-14060 GCA_004026765.1 Micronycteris hirsuta
AAAAAAAAAAAAAATCAAGTAACCCACAGAAACCCATGAAGAACCAGAAGTGAAATCCGGGGATTAAATAGAAAAAGAAAAAGAAAATACCCGTAAGCCTAAACAATTTAATAATTACATTAAATTAAATGGTCTAAATAGATTACTTAAAAGACAAAGATTGGCAGAATGGATTGACTATCATGACACAACTTTATATTTCCTAAAACAAACTCACTTCAAATGTGGTGACATAAGTAAGTAGAATGAAAAAATACAGGAAAAGATATATCATTCAAACATTAATTGCCCTGGCTGGGTAGCTCAGCTGGTTGGAGCATTGTGCCAAAGGGCCAAGGTTGCAGGTTCGATACCCAGTCAGGGTACATACAAGAACTAACCCATGAATGCATATATGGATGGAACAGCAAATCAATGTTTCTCTCTCTCTATCTATCCTTTCCTCTCTCTCTCTAAAGTCGATAAATAGTTTTAAAAAATAATCAAGAAAGGAGGAAAAGCTATATTAATATGTGATAAAGTAGACTTCAACAGAAAGTAATAGCGCATAACAATTAAAGGATCAAGCCACCAAGAAGACATACAATCCCAAACGTATATGCACCAAACAACAGGGCTGCATAATATATAAAGTAAAACCTAATAAAACTGAAAAGAGAAGTAGCAAACCCACATTGCATTTGAAGACTTTAATACCCTCATTCTGCATTTGGTAGGACAATTAGAAAACCACCAGAAGAAAATGGAAGAACTCAGCTACACCATTAACCAGCAGGATCTATTCAAGTAAACTGGGGCTCAGCCACCTGGCACCTTTAAATATGACATCATTATTAGTGTTGAGGAAAACAAGTTTTTATTAATGAAGTTCCAACCAGGGTGGGGTGCTGAGAGCACTCATGTTCAGAGCCCTCCTCTCCCATGAAACCCAGAACTTCCCTTGCTCTCCAAAATGCCACAAGCCAAAACCATGCCCCGAAGTTCCCCATATCCTTTTCTGTCTGTCATCCAGTCACACAAACAGATTTCCATACTCTCTGGAATGTGTACTTGTGGGTTTTAGAGTCACCTTCCTCTTGCAGCAGATCTCTCTTGGAGGATCTGGGGTGTGCTGTTCTCAGCCTACATGTAGTGGTTCAGGAAAACGTGCCTCGTTACACTGGATCGTGGTGGAGTCCAAGGAGGCACACTTCCCAAAACAGTAACTTCTCTGTACATCATTCAGAGAAGTAGAAGTCTGCAACTCAGCATTCCCAGTCACAGTTCAGCTCCAAGCATCTCTCATGAGTTTGGGTGCCTAGGTAGGTCCCCATAGCTCCATCAGGTCTGCCACCATCTTCTCCAAGCACACCTCTCTCACTGCAGACTTCATGGTGCTCGCTCTCTCTCTCATCTCTCATATCTCTCTCCCTCTCACTCTACCTATCTCTATCTCTATCTCTCTCCTTGAGTCTCTCCCCCCACAGACCTTGTGGCTCTCCTGCCCCTGACCTTCAGCCCACTCTAATTTGAATTACGACCGAGAACTTCTTGTGATCTCATGTGCAGCCCTTCCTATGGCGCATTAGTGTCCACCATTTTTGTCAGTTCCCCAGTGTCTTTTGCGTTCTTTCAGCTGCCATCTTTAGTCAGGGCAGGAGTTCCCAGTGACACAGGGGGGCATCCAGGGTGGGCATCGGCTCCTGTCCCCCCATGTCATGTGTCCCTGTATGTTCTCACAGTTTTCCCTGGGCAGCAGCCTTCTTCCCTTCAGGAAGGCATGGCTTTTAACTTGCCTTTTGTTATGCTATATATCTTAAAGTGCTGCACCATCACTCTCCTGGCCTCCTATCCTGCCTCACACCCTGCCTGAAAGCAGGATTGTGGGGAGTGTTCCCTTACTTTCAGGGGACCCATGCTCTGTACCCTGTTATAATACCATATTCTGGGTCAGAAAACAAAAACAACACATTTTTAAAAATTGAAATCATATAGAATTTGTTTGTTGCCCTCAATGGAATCAAACTATAAATAAAAAAATGGAAAGATATTTCCAAACAGTTGGAAACTAACCAATGCACTTTTAAATATTCCATTGGCCAAAGAGGAAGTCTCAAGAGAAATAAAATAATACATATTGAACCTAATAAAAACAAAAATACAACATATAAAAATTTGTGGGACCTGGCTAAAGTGCTCAGAGAGAAACTTACAGCACTTAATGCTTATAGCGGAAAAGAGAGAAACGTTCAAGTCAAAGATCTCAGCACACACCTTGAGAAACTAGAAAAGTCAACACAAAGGAACTGAAGGAAGGAAAATAATAAAAAAGAATAGCAATCACTGAAATTAAAAGCACAAAAACAGCAGAAAAAAATCAATGAGACAAAACTTTTTCTTTGAAAAGATCAAGAAAAGTAATAAACCTCTAGCAGGACTTAAAAGGGGGGAAAAAAGAGAAAAAACACAAATTATCAACATCAGGAATGAAACAGAGGACATTGCTATAGATCCTTCAGACAGATAATAAGATAATAAAATGTACAATATACACACATAAATTTGACAGATTAGTTGAAATGGAACAATTCCTTGCAAAGCACAAACTACCACACCTTACCCATTATAAAATATGTAATTTCAACATTCCTTTAACTATTAAGGTAATTCAATTTGTAACTAAAGCATTTCAAAAATATAATATCCAGGTACAGATTGTTTCCATGGTGAATGCTATCAAATCTTTAAAAAACAACACTAACTGTTTAAAATCATTTCTTGAAAATAGAAGATCCCGGTTACCCCCAGGCAGAAGGAATAGCAAAGTCTGAGCAAATGCTAGGGGCCATGAACACAGCTCTTTCTGAGCAGAAAGCACTATGCTGCAGACCTTTTGAATAACTGAAACTAATCTTGGCATTCACTGAGGAAGACATAAAGAGAAATCTAAGTAATATAGAATTGGATAAGTGCTTCAAAGTGAGTATATGAATGATACTAATGGGAACACAACAGGTAGGGATAAGTTCTGGAGTAGGAAACACTTTAGACTATAATAAATTTTAAACAACTTTTGTGTCAGTTCTTTCAAGTAATTTCACATCTAGTAATTTGAACTATTAAAACATTGGAAGATGTTAATCAGTTCTATATTGTAATTAACATGAATTTGCATGTAAGTTATATACTGAAGAACTGGACATCATCTTTAATATACATATTTGAACGAACCCCAAATCCTGCCTATATTATTAATTTTAAGCAAATAATTCTTCATGTTTACTACAAATTTTAATTGAAGCTAAGTTATGTGATATGGTAGAGTCAGACTTGATGAGGTTTTGCTATAAACACAAATGATTTTTGGTATGTTTAAAACATGATGATTTCTTGCTACCAAGTGAAGTCAAGTATAATATATAATATGCCATGATGGAGCATACAAAGTATTTAAGTAAGCTCATATACATTCATGTGCACAAAGATAGGTTATTTCTTGGGCACCTAGCTTTTCCTCTTCACCTTTAACTTCTCTTTGCAGAAAGAAGTCTGCTTTCTAACACTTATAATAATATAAACTCAATCCGCCCCTGAGACAAGTCACAGCAGTCTACAAAACTGACTCAGAGCAGGACCTGGTGCTCAAATCACAGCAGACCCAGGTCTGCTGAAAGCACTCAGCAGTGAGGCCTGTGAAAACAGAACATTCTTTTTCTCCAGAAAGCAATGTCCACATCCATCTTCCAAGAGAAATAGCTTTCCAGGGACTGCAGGCTGATAAGAAATGGCAAGTGATAAATGAAGCACTAGTGTCAAAGGATAAACGGCCCCCTGAGGTTGGGAAAGCCAGTTAAATTTTGACAAGAATTATTTAGGCAAATGCATACCTGCCAAACACAGCACACATTCACACACACAGACATATACACACCTATGCATACACACAAGCATATGTGCACACATGCACATGCACGTGGCACAGAAACAATGAATAGGGCATTTGGAAAGGAAACTGAAGTTGAACTCCACCCTTTTGCCTACAACACTGAGCAACTTATTTAACTTCTCTGAGCCTCAGTTTCCTCAAATACAGATGAGAGAAAATAACATTGCCTAATTCATAAGGATCACATCAGGCTAGATGCTTTAATACATGTACAATTCTAAGAGCAATGTCTAGCATATAGTAACGACCTTATTTAAAAAAAAAAAGATGTAGAGTTTTTATCGGTACCTTTCTGGTGTCCACCCTCCACCTCCAACTTTTACCTGGTTAAACAAGCACTCCTGATTATAAAAGCTGATAAATTCCAATTAGAAAAGCTCAAAATTTGTTCTTAGCACAAATTTTTATCCTTAACCAACTTGGTCAGTTACCTCAGCTGTGTTTTCAGATGCTTGCTCAACACTAGCAATTCCACCTTAAGGAAACAAAGAGGGGAAAACCCTCCCTTCCTGCTGGTCTCTTTGTCCCCTCTACCCCCAGGCATAAATATCTGGGCACCAGCAGGAATGAGGAAACCCTGTCCTGGCAGTTCCGGAGACCAGCGGGCCATCTGCCTCCTGCAGGCTCTGGGATGGTGGCCCGCCTCTCCCCCAGCCTGCAGGAGCAATGCATCTTAGGCAAGAGGTGAATGGCTAAGAGCTCCAAGCCTCTTGGAAAAGCATCAGCTATTTTTGAAACAAAGTACTTCCTCAAGACCAAGAAAGTCCATATTAGTAAAAAAAAAATAAATAAATAACTGGGGAAGTGCTTTTCTGGCTCTTCCTCTAGAATCTTTCTCCTGGTTATTTTTAGTAGTTCCTTTCTCCCCAACCAAACTGTGAAAAGTGAGGAAGTAGATAGTATTCCCAGGATAATACCTCTGATTTCACAACTTCTGATAGCTCTATGTCATGCCAGGATCTCAGTGGCCACAGAAGGTCACAGTAGAAAGCTCAGATTCTGTAGTCTGATGGGTGTGGGTAGAGATCCCAGCTCTGTCACTTGTGCCATTTTAGGAATCACTCTTCCTCTCTGGGTTCTGGTGTCCACACCATGCAGTACTGTTCTGAATTGTGACATAATGAATAATAGGCCAACTACCAGTAAGCCCTAAATACAGTATATACCCAGTAGTAGTAGTAATAGTAGTAATAGTAGTAATAGTAGTAGTAGTAGTAGTGGTAGTAGTAGTAGTAGTAGTAATCACAGTGGTAGTATCCTGCCTGGCTAATGATAAGATTGTTTACTCTTAGATATTATTCATTTAGGCAATCTATTTGCAGTGAGTTTTAGAGATTGCCTAATATAGTTGGCCAAAATCTGAAAAGTGTATCTTGACAAAATAACTAGAACCTACAAGGCTCAAACAATCAGGCCTCAGTTATTTTTAAGCGTGCCTTCCTCATTTACCCTTGCAGTGGAAAGTCTGTCAAGATGGCCACAGTGATTCCTCTGACCCGTCCAAAATGCTCTTTGCGGTGTGACTTGGCCATTCCTCCCAACAAGAGGTGCAAGTTACTTCTCTACCACATGGGTTTGTACTGGTCTTATGACTTGCCCTGATAAGTAGAAGGTGGCAGAAGAGAGGGTGGGGGACTGTGGAGCCATGGCTTCAGGTAGCTGGCAGCAACTGTACTCACTCTTTCTGCTGCTGATGAGGTCTGAGATAGTGTTCTTAAAGTGAGAGGCCTCCTGGAGAGAGAGACCAGTCCACAACCAGCACCAATCCCAGACTGAAGCCATTTCAGACTAACCTCACTTCCGTCGAACCAGCAGTTCCCAGAAGACCAGTGGAAGAACTGCTGAGCTGAGCCAAGCCCACACACAGAATGGAGAGCTAATAATTGATTGTGATTTTAAGCCACTAAGATTTGGAGTGATTTATTCCATAGAAGCAAACAGCTGATGACCTCATTCACATTCTCAGGCACACCAGGCTTGGTCCTAACTCAGGGCCTTTGCACTGGCTGATTCCTTTATCTGCTGTGCTCCAACCCCCACCCACCCCACAAAAAAAAAAAGTCTTCTGCATGGCCAGCTCTCTCGTATTCTTTAGGTGTCTATTTAAAAGTCTCCTTTTTTGTGAGGTTTTCCCTGCCCATATATAAAATAACAACCATTTCCCCTGACACTTTTATCTTCCTTTCTTACCTCCTTGGGCTCCATGACACTCATAACTATCTAATAGAGTATGTATTTAAATATTTGGGCTTTTTGTTATCTGTTTCCTGCAGTAGAATAAGAGCTCTATGAGGGCAGTTTTTATTGGTTTGGTTCTAGAACAACATCTAGCATGCTAAGGTATATTAGCTTGGGTAGGTGTGGCTGCTATAATAAAGAGATCCAATAATTATCTAGTGGCTTAAAACAGGTAAGTTATTTCTCTCAGGTGAGCTTTCTGGGACAGTAGGCGGCTCTTCTCCATGAGACCCTTCAGAAACTTGAGTTCTTCCATCTGAATTCTCCCCCACCCCCTGCTTAGTTGAGTCTGTGTGGCAGCAAACCTCTCTATCCCAACTCAAGGGAAGGGAAAAGTAAACACGCTTAGATATCTTAAGTTATAGACCCCCACAGTGATACAAATCTCTTTTATTTGCACAGCCATTCTTATCCACATGGGAAGCAGAGGCTCGGGTCTGTCTGGGCAGTGCTATGCCCATCTACAAATCTATTACCATGGGGCGGTAAAGAAGAGACTTTAAGTACCAACAATGGACTTGGCCACCATTCCATCAGAAGTGGACATCTTTCCCAGGAATGTTCTTAAGGAACTTGTACCAAAATAACTAATGTTGAAATTAACAATAAAAAAGAATAAATTATATGCATGCACCACTTTTCCTAAGGATTCCCATGCTTAGCTGAGGGACATGATGGATTAGTTGGTGGAATCCAGAGCCACACACTAAGGACTAGAACAAGGTCAGCAGAGAGATAAAAATCATTCGATCTCACACTGAGCAGGAAATCAGATGACAGAGAGCTATGATTCTGGGGAGTGTGCGAAGGATGTGAAGCACCATTCCTGGTTCAAGTCCAGCCCTGCCTCTGATTGGCTGGTTTGTACACTAAACAATTCATCATTCTGATTACCAGCTCCTTCCCCTAAAAAATCAGGAAATACTTTCAGAAGGTATGTTTGAGTATGAAATTAAATGATGAATATGAAAGCAGACTACAGACCAAAAGGCTGTAAAAACACCGAATATTATCTAGACCAGCTGAAGGGAGACACCACACAACCAGCTTGGGGCACATGTGGTATTTGGGAAATTTGGACTTCCCTAAATTAGCAAATTCTCTTTGGATAATGGCAGTCATACCTCCTACTACTTGGTGTTAAGAAAGAAAATACATGTAGGGCATTTTGTGACTAACTTAGAGGTAAAATTTGGGTATTTTGCAGCTTATTGCTATCTAATGGTTCTGTAAACGTAAACAGGCATTGCATTTATGCGATGCACTCATGAAGGCCAGGCATGCTTAGAAATTTATGAGCCTCAGAAGGAAAAATAAAAGGAACAGAGAATATATCCAAGTGTTTCTGTCCAAGAGTATGCCCAACGAATTAGAGAGGGTCCAGGAAGGGAGCCCGCTAAAGTGGAGCACCCTTCTTGGAAGTTTAGACTGCCCTTAGAGGTTCCCATTACATAACAATTTTTCAGCAAATGTTAAGAGAATAATCACAAAAGTGCTTCAAAATATATTTGTTTATATGAAACTCACAATTCTACTACTAAAGCTGGCATTGCTTTTAAAGTGAAGCCTGAAGAAAGATCTTATACAAAGCCCAAAGTAGGAAATGGGAGTACATTCACCATGACTGCTGCTCCTGGCATCAGGTCACCCTTTGTGTTACCTTTGTCCACTATCCAGAGCTTGCTAGTAAAAAGGAAATGCTGAAGTGAACCATTTTCTAATCCAAATAAGGTATGACTTGATTACCTATTACCTGCTTATATTGATATATAAACACACAGTGATAAAATCAGTTTTTAATGTGTGCACAATAGACATCAATAATTCAAACAAAAGACTTTGAAACAGACATTTAAAAACTTGAAATCTGGGATAAGAAGAAACACTTTAGAATTAACGTAAAAGGCTCTACGATTCTTAGATACATTTTCTTTAAATGCAAGTTTTTCTGACCACTAAAAGGGACAAAAACATTAATGGTTTTGCACTGAATTTGAAATTACAGGATTCCCCATTGAATTTACCATACGATAGGCCTATTACTGAGATTCACTTTACCAGTCAGCCATTGATTAATTCAAGTAGACCTTAAATTTCATCATTTTTAATTCTACGGAGACTTACTGGCATCCCCTAGTACCCCATGTACCTGCCAGTCCCATCACACACCGCAATCCCCATAGCTCTTGCATCCCCAGCCACTGCAGGCCAGCATCTCAGACACATCATCCATCGCCATCTTTGGAAAACCGATCAGTTGATGCCAAAGTGATTATAAAACAATGTTGCTTGGTCAGTAATTTAGCCTTTCTCTTCTAAATCACAGCAGTTATCTTGTTAACCATGTCTTCTAAAATAAGTATTAGATACTCTTTGTTTCGTAGATCCCTAGGTCTAAGTTGAATAATTCTGCCTCAGGGGAATCCAAAAAGAGGTATCAGTTATAAGTTTCACTGACACAAGTCAACTGGTACAATTTCTCACATGCTAGATACTTTGGGGAAAAGCAGAAACAACATCAGTCTGTGTACCTTGACCTATTTTCTAATGTGACTCTGGAGCAGTCATGTGCATGTAATCATAGCTTTAATAAGAGACTCTTAGATTTGCCAAAGGAAAAACTTGACATTAATCAGAAACTGATTTCACCAGAGGTGAATGAAGAAGAAGAAAAATATATTTAATTCTCCCTAAGCTCTCTATAAATAAAATAAGGTCAAATGTGTAAAATCGACATTTTATTAAAGTAAAGAATCTCTTGGCTCTACTCTACAAGCGTAGCTAAACTGTTTATGGAAACAGATGATCAGTAACGCTGCTTCTCTTTGCTGTAAACTCAGTGTGCAATGCAAAAGAGAAAGTGAAGATCTAGCTAATCTTGAGGCTGAATTGCCACCAAGGTCTAATGAGTAGATGACAAACAGTCAGAAAATTGTAGGAAATTAATTATCTATAAATTCAAACCAAACTTTGGCATGTCAAATGATGTCATTATAACTAAAGGTCTAGTTGGGACTTTTCATTGTTTAACATTATATCTATTTAGCACAGGACATGATATCACCTAACAGAGTACAATACAGTTCAAGGAAGGCAGATTCTCAAAAACAATAGAATTTTAAAAAAAGAGAGAATAAATTTCCAAAGTCTTAAGGACATCATTAAAAAGTACACTTGAGTATAAGCTAAAAAGTGAAGGGAATATGATGTACTTTCTGGAGACATTCTTACGATTATTCATTTTGTCAGGAAGAAAGCACTTCTTACCCTAAATTGGGGAGGGAGGGTAGAGAGAACTGCTCAGGGTAGGAGGAAAACATGTAACCGTTTCAAAGCTTTTCATAGGATGACCTGTATTTTCCGTTGGAAGCAAAAGGCAGGGCCATGTGTCAGGGCTGTGACACCTGCAGAGCACTGTGGTGAGCAAACAAATGCGGCAGCAGATCTCACAAATTACCAAGGTTAAGGATTTCCCCACCTTTAGTTATTAAATTAAAATGAGGGCTTTTTGTTTTGTTTCATTTCTGTTATGAAGCGTGTTCTAAGGCAGGCTCTCAAAACAACGTGTTCTCCTTTCACAGAATGGTCATGTGAGTCTCCTAAGATCAGAACCCAGGATGGTGGGGGAGGATGGTGACCCCTTCCTTTGTTTATTTGCTTTCACAGTGTCACGGGTAATGCAGTTCACATGTGTCTGGTTAAGTGGATTTATGAATTAAATTGTTTGGTTTTACTAAACTAGCCCCGAAAAATGGAAATAGATAGTCCTATATGTAAATTGGATAGCCATATGAAAAATAATGAACACATTTACAAAAAATAACTGAAAGGACCAGAGATATAAATATAAGAGACAAAACCATAAACCATGTAAAAAATACAGAAAATATCCTTGTGGCTTCAAGTTATGAAATTTTATTTTTATTTTTTTAGATAGGACACAAAAAACATAAACCATAAAACTAAAATTTGACAAATTGAACTTCATAAAAATTCAAATCTCTTTCTTCTCAAAGACCACAATTAAGAGAACAAAAGATAAATCACAGGTAGGTGTCTGATACAATATTCCATCCATAATATATAAACACTGACAGCCCAATTTTAAGTCATATAATCCAGTAGTCTATAAGGAAATGCAAACCAAAACTACAGTGAGATACCACTACACATCTACTAGAGTGACTGAAATGAAAAGACTGGCAATGCTAAGTGCTGGTGAGGACCGGGAGCAAAAGGAACTCTTCTACGTTGCTGGTGTGAATGCAGAATGGTGTGGCCAACATGGAAAACCTCTTAGTAGTTCCTCATATAGGTAAACTGATACTTATTATATAACCCCCAAATCCTGTTCCTAAGTGTTTGCCCAAGAGAAATAATTACATACATTCTCACTGACTTGTACTTGAATGTCCATGGCAGTTTTATTAGCAATAGCCAAAAATTAGAAATAGTGTGTATGTGAACCAATCCGTGAATAAATGATACATCTGTGCAATGGAACACTGCTAAGCAATAAAATCAATGACTGATAGATGCAAGAGCATGATGCATCTCCAAAGAATTTAAGCTAAGTGAAAGAAGCCAGATAAAAAAAACATATGATGGTAGTTACGTGATACTCTAGAAAAACATGGAGATCAATGATTGCCAGAGAGGTAAGGGAGGGGTTCTCTACCAAGGGGTAGAAGTAGATGCTATGGGTGAAGAAATATTTATAGCATGATTATTGTGGATGGTCCCATCAATGTACCCATTTCAAAATTCATCAAATTATATACTTAAGATTGGTGAACTTTATTTATATAAATTATATCTCAATAAAACTTTTCAATATATTTTGAGATTTGGATTTTATTATTAAAATACCTTTTGAAGTTGAAAATTTTTAAAGTGATAATGTATTTACTTTTTTTAAAAAAATTTTAAAGGTTTTATTTATTTATTTTTAGACAGAGAGGAAGGGAAGAAGAAAGAGAGGGAGAGAAACATCAGTGCGTGGTCGCCTCTCACACACCCCCTACTGGGGACCTGGCCTGCAACCTAAGCATGTGCCTGATGGGGAATTGAGCCAGGAACACTGGTTTGCAAGATGGCACTCAATCCACTGAGCCACACCAGCCAGGGTGATGTACCATATTTATTTTCCATTGCTCTGTTACAAATTACCACAATAGCAGCTTAAAACAGTAACACAAGGTTCTGGCAGACTCTACTGGGTTCTCTGTTCAGAGTCTTCCAGGCAGAAATTTGAGTGTCAACCATCTGGAGGCTCTGGGGGAAGATCTGCCTCTGGACTTATTCAGGTTATTAGTAGTATTAATTCTTTCATGGTTGTAGGACTGAGGTTCTCATTTCCCTGTTATGTAGCCCCTCCATCTTTAAGCTAGCAATGGCATGTGCAGTCATTCTTGTGCTTTGAATCTCTTGTCTTCCCCTTCTACCTTCCCCTTCTGCCTTTAATGGCTCATGTGATTACACTGAACCTACCTGGATAATCCAGGATGATATCCTTATTTTAAGGTTAATTGTTATTAGTCATCTTAATGACATCCGCTATGCCCTTTCACAGTCCCAGGGACTGTGACGTGAATCTTCTTGGGGACCTTAATGTTATCCCCACAGACAGCCCACCATGACTGATAATGATAACAGCTAACACTAATTGAGCACAGCCTACTGTGTGCCTGACAGTGAGCTAACGGCTTCAAAATCATTGCTGAAGTTTATCTTCCCAGCTGCTGTACAAGGTAAGTACTATTTCTTTGGTCATTGTTCAATATGGAAAATGAGCATGGGAAGGTTTGTAAGTTGCCAGTATTACTTGGCTAGTTAATAATGGGGCAGATATTATATTCATATGTATCTGGTTGCAAAGCGTTGAACTGATGCTGGCTGTACTTTGGTCACCATGTTATTCTTGTTAGCTGATTTTAATTAAAAGTGACTATGACCTCTCACCAGTTTCTCATTCAGAATTGCTTGAATTCTTCTCTGACAGTATGTTGCACAGTTTGTACTTACCTGCTTTTTCAATAATTTACTCAGCATCTATCTTTTCATTAAGTGACAAGTGCCCTGAGGGTGATTACATATGTCTGCTCAGTATTCTATGTCAATGTCCCAGCTGATGCTTGGTTCTTGGTGAAGGGTCAACATGTGCTTGTTGACTGACTGCATGAATGAATGAGCAAGCGAGCAGCATGTAAGTATACACCCCTGTTCTGTTACCTTCTCCGAAGGCTGATCATTACTCTCTGCCTTTTAGATAATAAGAGATAACAATGAATATGAAGCAAACTAAAAGAATGCACTTATGTCCCAGGCCTGCTGCCCCACAGTTAATTGTGACGTTCTGTCAATGCACCTCTGAAAAGGATTGTTGGAACATGCCACCTCTCTGTTCTCACTTCTGCAGAGAGCCTATTCTTTTACAAAAATTCAGGTTATGTTTTATCTCATCCTCGTATTTGAATAAGGGAACAAATTGAGCCCTCCCCCACTCTAGATGTTAGGAAGCATCATCTGGACTAAGATATCCCAGGGACTGAGTTCCTTTATGGTACAACACGGCTCAAAGAACAGTCTTCCCAGACTAGCACATACACCACTTTACCATGCAACCTTATACCAGAGCCCAGCAGGAAGGAATGGGGCATTATTCATGAGTACTAATGTGACTCACTTGGCACATAGCAAGCACTCAAAACAGCGGTTAAATAAAAGAACTGCTGCAACCAGTGTGCCACATGGAAACTGATCCCATGACTTTCCTGGGGTTTGCCATCTTAAAAATCTTCCTCCCTGAAACAGAATAAAAGCATATCTGCAAATATAAAGATAACAATGTTATCTTTCTACAGTTTTGAATGTGAAAATGGCTTTCTTGATTTGCCTGTGTATCTGGTACTTCAAAGAAAATGCCTTTTGAAATCTCCCATATGTAACCCCATGTTAATGATTACATGTGAGCAGCAAGAATTTTCTTTAAACATCATTACATCTCTCAAGAGCTAGACAAAGTGTGCTAGGAATGGCTTGTTTAGCAACATTAATTTTAATGAAAGGCCAGAAAACATATCACCAGGGTTTTCTCTGTCAGCCATCCCCAAGCAGAGAGAACAGGGCATTGCCTGCTCCAGGTACAGACTGTTTGGGGACAGCATTTGGTATATTCTCCACCAATATGGGGGATGTCTGAAAGAAAACTATCCCCAATTCCTTTCTAGAGCATACCACAAATCTAGATTGGGAATCACAGGGAGTTTGAGTGACTATTTGAAGGATAATGTAGCTACTTTGAATTTGCAGATGAAATCTTGACTTTTCTTAGATAATCTGAAATGTCTGGCAGATATGAAAAGCCATCATGACTCATTAGGTTGATATGAGATTGCAGGTTTTGTAGGTCAAACATGGTCAACTGCTGACATTTTCATAAAGTTTGACCCAGCAAAGAGGCCATGAGGGTAGATGAGTATCATATCAAATTTAGTTTTGTTTTCAAGAATCACAAAGCCAAAAGGACTCAAAAAATAAGCTTAATTTTTTCATTTTAAATATTGTTTTAGTAAGATTAAGTGTAACTTAATGTAACTGAAAACCCTCAAATGTCATTGAGGTAAAAGAGATAGAAGCTTATTTCACATCCCTATCTAGGAGTGCCTGTGTGTGTAAGAGAAACAGCACCTTTTAGTTTGCCCCTGCACTCTGAATGGCTCCAAGTCCTCAGTGACCCTCATGATCTAAGATAGCTGCTGGAGCTCCAGCAATTAAATAGACAGAAGCTGGATAAAGAAGAGGCTTACAAGCCAGGCAGAGGCCATGACCTGGAGAACTGTGAAAACTGTGCTATGAGGCTTGGATGCATCTTGGAGGCATCATAGGGAAAGCATTT
>PVJI01010212.1:14160-61545 GCA_004026765.1 Micronycteris hirsuta
TGAAAACCCTTCTCCCCATTGTCCCCTCCCCCCCTCCCCTGTCTATTATTAGACTGTTCTTAATTTCAGTGTCTCTGGTTATGTTTTGCTTGCTTTCTGCTTTTGTTGGTTATGATCCGGTTAAAGGTGAGATCATATGGTATTTGTCCCTCACTGCCTGGCTTACTTCACTTAGCATAATGCTCTCCAGTTCCATCCATGTTGCTGCAAAGGGTATAAGCTCCTTCTTCCTTTCTGCTGTGTAGAATTCCATTGTGTAAATATACCATAGTTTCTTGATCCATTCATTTGTAGATGGGCACCTAGGTTGTTTCCAGCACTTAGCTATTGTGAATTGTGCTGCTATGAACACTTTCTGATAAGGTAGAAGAGAAGAAAAGATAGAACTAATACAATACTGAAAAGAAGATACAGAGTCAAGAGAATTTTAACTTCCTTCTGGGTGAGCGAGTAGGCTTCAGAAAATATGTAGTCTTTTCTGTGGAATATCTATAGAAGAAGCAGTATCTTTCGGGGAGAAACGGGTTTCAGAGGAGAAAAGTAGAGAGAGGCTTTGTGCAAAGATGTATCAGATAAAGTAAATGTTCACTACTGAAGAGGAATTTGTTGAGAACAGTTGAAAGGGCTTAGAGAGATCTAGGCTAAGAAAGTTTCATAATCGGGCAAAACTATTGGAGAAAGACAACTCTGGGAGCTTCCTTTTCTCTGATGATCAAGAATGTGGAGGAACAGAGTGGTTAAGAGGGCCTGGTCTCAAGTACTCAAAATGGTACATGCCCTTTTCTGGTCAGCATTGCCTCAGGGGTCTAGGCAGTGCCAGGCATGGTCTGAGAGGACACACCTGGGACAGCTCTGAGTAGGAAGTGTGTGACAGCTTCAGAGGGCCGTGATTGGTGCCAGATGCTACCAGGAGCTCTAGGCTCTCTTAGAAAGGGATAACTATGTACTGTTCCTGTGGTCATTATGCAGATAGGGCAGTTGCCATGACTCAGCTCTGGGTGCCCATGATCCAGCACTGACTGAGAAGGAGTCCAGAGGATTACCCAGAATTTCTTGGTCAGCAACTTGAGGCCCGGAGGAAAAGCTTCCTTATTCAACCCACTGACATCATTGCCATTACATTAATTACTTATCACATACCACATCTTAATTTACAACTTCATAAATGACATGTAAGATATAAGAATCCTATCCTTAGTAAACCTTAGGCATTTACCTTATTAGTCACTTGACTATGGTTTAAGAAGTCTTACAAAGAAATGTCTTAATGCCAGTGAATATTGTGGGTATATTTTGGTAAAATCTCTTCTTTAGTACCCAGCTCCTTTTAAAGGCCCTGCTATGTATTCAGGGGGCTCTCCACAATAGGGTGCTTGGGGAAAACTCAGGGATCAGCCTGCTCTGGTGATTTTTCCCACCAGTCTCCCTTAATAAGTGGTCTGTGTTGTCGAACTTCAAAGGTGTAGAAAGATAGGTGATAGATATAGGGATACAAATAGACATAAATATAGGAAGAAGGAGAATGTGAGCAAGACAAGAGTGAGAATGAGAGAGAGGGAGATCCTCTAATTGACAGTGGAGTGAGGAGGAGAGATTAGAGAAAGTTATCACTCACTATGGTGGCTAGCACTAGAACCAAAATGGTTCTGAGGCAGAGAAAGACAATGGCGTATGGTGGAATTCACCTTATATGGGAAGTCAAAAACTCATTGAAGAGTTTCCTTTGGGGTTGGGAAAAGGATATACAGAAGACCAGGGAGTGAGACAGTTATATGGTTGGAGGAACTAAGCATGGATTGTCATTTCAGCTACCAGCTAAAGGAGAAAGTTGGTGAGAGAAAGTAGTGGAGTTTCAACCACACAAATAACTGGCTAAAATCACTTCAGAATTTCTCATCACTATCTCTATAAAAATAAAATTGGTAAAATTAAATTTAAATTACATACATAACTAACTTTTACATTTTCCTTTTATTAATGTAATTTCATAATAGGTTTGTAATATACTTTGATATCAATTCTATGATGTCATTTCCTGAACAGCTTCAAAGTACCTTTATCAAAAAAGGTCTACATTAAATAAAACACTCATCAATTCAAGGTCCAAAGTATTTATCATGGCAAAATTCTAATTAATTGTGAGTCAAAGATTGTTTTGCATACAAAATTAAAGGAAACATTTATAGCATTTATAGTCACTTTTATGTTCTTTTTATTTACATAAGTATCCATCTCAAAGTTGCTTGAATTTTGGAAAGTTCTGTGATTATTTCATGCGCAGTAAATTTGTGTACAGTACAAATTAAACAGTTTTTTTTTTTATTATTCCATTGCTGATTGATTTGATATGAGGTAATTGTTCTGGCTTAATTGCCTTACTCTGAGAAAGCCCTTAGGGAAAAGCAATCCTATGTCTACTGAGCACAAGCAACTAGGAACCACAGATAGAAATTTCTGTTTGCCTTGAGATGTGATTAGCTGACTATCAGGCCTACAGGTTGTTTCTAAAGTCCGAAAATACTGTCTATAATAGTGTCAACAATAAAAATAAAAATGCCTCACAAAAATGTAAGGAATGGTCTAAAGTTTACCAATATGTTGAGAAAACATGCCCTTAATAAATACCTTGTTTTCCCTGAGAAGGATTTTCAAGACGCTATAGAAAGTTTAATTACATAGGCCACTCTTTTAGAGAAGTGAGTTTTATACAACAGTGCATTTGGAAATTTTCTGCAAAAAGAATAGCATAGAAGAAAGAACTTGGGAAGAAGGAAGAATGGTAAAACGGTACCTCATGATGTTTTTTAGCAGGTTAACTAATTTTTGCCTAGTAAAATAGATTTGACTCTTTAATTTTAACTTTCCATGGTATTGCCTTTACTTTATTTTTTTTCTACATTCAAGGAACATGGTTGATGGGTCCTAGACCTGAAGCTTGTGAATGAAGAACTGGTTATTTCATCCATAGATGCTCCCTGACAATCTCCCAGTGTATCTGCAGGGATGCCTGGACAGGCCCATCAATTTGATTCCCCACCAGTAGGGCCCTGCTCCCCAAGATGTGTCAGCAGGGTATCCCTTCAGAAAACCTAGTAGAAAGTTCTTACAAGACCTACCAACACAGATATGTGGGACCTACGGCTACTCACAAGCACTCTTTCGGCTCCATGTCTTTTGAAATGAGCAATGCAACAACCTCTGTGAATTAAATATTTGCTATAATTCTGTAATCTAAGGGAAGCCACTAGGGTCTCACAGGTGAGTATAATTAGAATATGTCCAGTCTTTCCCATTTGTTCTCTACAATCTCATTAGAAATGTCACAGCTCCTAGACAAGAAGACATATAGAAATACTATTTAACCAGAAAATTGTTGGAAACTCATAATCACTATCATTTTATATTGGTTAACTGTTTCTCAGATAATTCCATCCCTGCCTTCACCAAGCATCCTTGACTCTGGTTTCAAACAGCATCCCAGTTCTTTATTCAACAAACAAATGAAAGGAGGGGAAAACATCAGAGGCCTCAACACTGGAACTATTTTATTTTGGATTATTACTCATGGTTGGCATAATTTTTCTACTTTCAGCCTACAAATGACAATATGGATTATGTAAAATAATTTCTATTCAAAGGTATTTTTGCCTCTGAAATTAAACAAGTAGATACATTAGAGAATACTGTACATTTTATACTCCTGACTGAGCTAACCCATTTCATTGTTCTCATTCAAAGAGGGTGTTCCACCTATGGTTTAAAAGAGCAGAAACTCCTCCTATATTAAAGATGTAAGAACTATTCTTTGCAGTCACAGGATCCATTTTTCAAATAAGTAAAGGATCAATTTTACTTAAAGGGATATTTTCCAGAAAAGCAAGTTTGGACTGTATCACACAGCCAAGTGGCAGTTGTTAGCCTGTTCATTTCGAAGGCTGACTCTTTTAACCAGCTTACAAAGTGACGGTGGTTTTCCCCAGATTGCACTGACAACCCCACCCCCACCTCCAAGAATGAATGGGTGGGGAGCGGGAGAGGAAAAAAATCTATTCCAAGTTCTCACCCTTCTGTATCCCACAAAACAATCGCCTGGATAATACACCTGCTAATTTTCGAGTTTCCTCCAACTTCCTCCAAATCTACCTGAAGATCTTTACTCGCCTTGGCGCAACACTTACCACCCCAAAAACCATTCACACAGCGTGCACAACATATTTTTAGACCCTGATGATTCACAGTGCAGTCCATTGAAAGGGCTGGGGACCCAAAAGACAGTAACAACTAAACAATCAATATTCCGATATTAGCCAAAACACAGTTCCAAATGTGCCTGGCCAGGATCCTTCAAGTGGGACTGCGCCCCGGGACCCCCGGAGCAAATGGGCGCTGCCCTGCGGTTGCCATGGTCACGTTGTGTGTTACGGCGACACACGCACTCCGGGAACCAATCAGCAGCCGGCCAAGGCGTTGTCATGGCCACTTTGTGTATTAGGGCGAGCACACACCCGCAGATGGAGACCCGGCAGCTTTCCCCAGGCCCAGGGCTTGTGGGCGTCCGGGCAGCCGCGCGCCGCTGGACACCAGCCGCTGCCAGCTTTCCTGAGCGCGCGGCATGAACCGCAAGAAGCTACAGAAGTTGACGGACACTTTAGCTAAAAACTGCAAGCATTGTAAGTAAGAATGAAGTTCTGGACTAGCAGAAGCTCTTGGTTCAGGTTTCGTGTCCTACCGGGTGCTAAAATCCTCTGTTCAACCTGCTTCCCACCTCCAGCCTTAGGGCTGGTGGAGCCTCCTCCATTCCACCCCTAAAGAGAAGTATGGAAGAGAATACTCAGGTGTTAGCTTTGGGGGGCAGGCACCCAGGCCTATCAATGATCATAAGGATCAGTATCCAAGTGTCCAGGCATCCACTACCGCTTTCACAAGGTAATGTACTTGCTTCTCATACACTCTTCCTAATTTACCTTTACTTATAGAAACGTGATTTACACACCCACAAGACACATGTGATTTTTTGCCTCAGACATAGGCATAAAATAAATATTAAAAAACATAGACTCAAGAAAAGTAGCACGACCAACATACACCTGCATTCTAGCTTTCTAGAGTAAATAAACTGGCAGTGTCCAAGTCCTGGAAACTTACCAAGAGATCCAAAGGGTAAACAGTTATCAATGACCTTTACGAAAGAAACTTGTATCAGAGTAAGGAGGAAAGTGGAACCAAGGAGCTCACCAAAGCCAAACACATGACAATCTGTCCCCTCCTAGACTTCCACTTTCCAGTTGCTGGTGGGGTTGCAACATAAAGAAGACTTTGCAGGTGACAAGATGAGCAGTTATTAAAGATGCCTGCTCCAATCACACATTCTCAAATGTGGTTCTAGAATTTCATAAGTAACTTTAGAATTTTATTCAAACTGAAAACAGAACTATACCTAAGCCCAGGAAGCTAAGAATGTGGTTTAGGTGAAAAAGATGTTGTCAAATGAGCAAGCTTATAAACTGTGTGCTGATTGCAAAACTACTGGCCACTTGAGGAAATAGAAGAGGTCATAATCTCAAGACCAACCCCGGTGCAAAAAAAAAAGAGGAGGAACAAATATGTTTTAATGTAGTTCTAGAGATATGAGATCCTAGTGCCTTTGAATTGTATTTAGCATCTAATGCAATGAGTAGTAAGAAAGGCTCTCTTAGTGGAGTGGTGCTGTAAATAAAAGTTGGAGTGTGTATAATCATCTTAAACTTAGAAAAAAAAGACATCCTATAAGGCATTATTATGATTATTATAATCTAATGAGAGTTTTATTCTGTTGTTGTTTTTCTTAAAATACTGCCATTGCTTGGAGAAGACTGGCCTTCTAAAAACATCTAGTAAATATTTTGAATAAAAATAACTTCAATATACAATACTGAATTTAATTCACTCCATGTTCAGTAAGTTTGCAAAGCATTGCAGACATTCTGTTCTGCAATGTATTGTATTAAAGGTGAGTGTATTAAAAGATAGGGAAAACATGGCAGGATAAAGTCTTTTGCTTTGTGTACTTACATAAAAATTTTTAAGTGAGCCTTAAAAACCTAGATAAATATTATAGAAATAGTTACAAGTCACAGACATTATAATAATTTTAAATTTCTTCAAATAAAGGACCTTTCCACTAAAGTCATACTTTCTTTCAGTTGTCAGATGATAATACCACTAGATGAAATGAATAAATTTTGTGGAATCAGAAAAGAGGGAAGTACTTTAAGTGATCATCTAATTAATCCACCATTCTACAGATAATGATCTGAAGAACAAACAAACCAATCCAAAAAAAAGGGAAACCATCCTTGAATTATTTAGTATTGTATTCTAGAATTTAAGAAACATTTTAGCAAGAAACATTTTCTTTTGCCTAATCTTGGATGATTTGGGTGATAAATTAACCTAATATTCTTTTTTTTTTCTTTGAGAGAGAGAGAGAGAAGGGAGGGCAGGGAGAGAGAGAGAGGAAGAGAAATATCTACGTGAGAGAGAAACATTGATCATTTGCCTGTTTTACGTGTCCTGACTGGAGAACAAACCCACAATCTAGGCATGTACCCTGGCTGGGAATCGAACCCACGATCTTTCAGTATATAGGACAATGCTCCAACCAACTGAGCCACATCAGTTGCTCAAAATATTAAGTTAATATTCTTTAATTTTTATTTCAGTTGAAATGGAAAAGATGAAACATGACAGGCTAAAAGGGGATTTTGAATAGTCATTCTTTATGTAGGCTTTTCTTCCCCGACTTACAACCTTTTTACTTTTACAGCTTGTTAAATTATGGTTAAAATTTACTATTTTAAGCATGTTAAGTGCACAGCTCTATGGCTTTAAGTTCATTCAAATTGTTGCAAACTGTTACCACTATTCATCTCCAGAACTTTTACACATTTTCCAACCGAAACTCTATACCCATTATACCCATAAGATAACTACTCATTTTCCCTTCCTCCAAAGCTCTGGCAACAACCATTCTACCTTCTGTCTCTATGAATTTTACCACTCTAGGTACATCATAAAAGTGAAATCATACAATATTTGTCTTTTGGTTTTTTTGCTTGGCTTATTTCACTTATCATAATGTTTTCGAGGTTTATCCATGTTGTAGCATACGTCAAAATTTCCTTCCTTTTTAAAGCTGAATATGCATATAGTGCCTCTCGGTTGCTTCCACTTCCGTGAATCATGGTACTAGAGAGCACTGGTGCTCAAGTAACTGGTCCCTGTATTCAAGTCTTGGATATACACCCAGAAGTGGGACCACTGGATTACATGGTATTTCTGTGTTTTCTACAGCAACTAGCAGCTCTTTTAAAAATTATAATCATTACATTCTTGTCTACTATTTAATTTACTTACTAATTCATTTGTTTTTTTTAAAGTTTTGGATATTTCTCTTACATTCTGGTACCCAAACCAGAAATTACACTCACCTGTCATGACCTGTAGGACTAGAAGTGATTTCTTAATTTCTGTGTTCTGTTTTCTTTTACATGCACACAGTTTTTCCTTGTTTGTAAACCTATAATCCATATTCTACCTACAATTCATATTTAAACTCACTTTTATGCTTTCAGTGCTAAACAATAACTCTTCCACTTGCATATCTCAAATGGAGATTGGAACACAAATAATCAGCTTAGCGTTTAAAAACACCACCCTTTATGCAATTACCTATGTGTATGGACAAATATAAATATGCATGTATATTTTTTGAACGAGAATTGAAAATTGCCTTCATCCAACCTGGTCAGGTACTCAGTTGTTAGAGAGTTGTTCTGCACACCGAAAGGTTGCAGGTTCCATTCCCTAGGGCACATATCTAGCTTTGCGGTTTGATCCCTGGTCAGGTGCATACAGGAGGCAACTGATCGATGGTTCTCTTTCACATCACTCCGTCCTTTCCTCTCTATAATAAATAAACTTATCCTCAGGTGAGGATTAAAAATAAAATTGCCTTCATCCAAACTACTACTAAATAGTTGCATCTTAATTTTCACATAATCTGCAACAAGAACCACAGAGTGGTAAAATATGCTTACACACTTTTTTTTATTGGAAAATAGGTGATTTTTATTTCCAAAATCTGGCTTATGAATTTACTAAGGTTAATATGAAATGAAAATTGTTGCCCAGCTTTCAGGAGCCTGGCATCCATTTCCAGGGAAATGTTAAGTTACAAATCTCACAAGTGACTATGATCAAAATCCTGAGGGAAATGTTACCATTCCTGAACGTTACCATGCTTACTTTGAACCGTATCTCTACTGCCTTGTAAAGTTTGGAATCTGACCCTACAATCATTATTCAGGTAACTTGGATAATGTTATCTTTTTTTTTCCTAAGTTTGACTGAGCTTACATCCATTTAATATAGGAGGGAAGGCTTTTTCTCTTGATTTGGTGGAGAGTCATCTGTAGCAGCCGCCCTTTATTAACTGAAGAGTCGTGAATCTCAAAACAGAATCATCTTAACAACTGCATATTTGATGGCTTGTTAGTTTTTGTCTATAAATTCATTAATGTAAAATTTAAGTTAGAGAGTAAAAATTAAAATACATTTTTGTCATATCTTAATTTTATTCTTTTATAGTTGATAAATTTGAAGTGAAATGTCTTATAAATCTTTTTTATAAATTGATGGGAGATATAACAAAGCGGCAAGGTGTGGTCACTGGACTGGATCGCAATGCCTTTCGAAACATCTTGCACATGACATTTGGCATGACAGATGACATGATCATGGACAGAGGTAAGAAGACATGAAAATCCACCATAACTGAAAAAAAAAGTTTAGAATTTGAACATGCAGTTGGTTAAAAGCTTAATGTTCTGTATTTCTAGTTTCACATGAATGTAAAATTTAAATTTTTACATTCAAGAATACATCATAGGGTCAGAAATAGTATCCACTCTATTTTGTGTATTTAAGAAGAGGACAAAGTCAGCTTGAAAAATTAGGTTTCCCTTACTTTTTATTAGAAAACCTAAAATATTTCTGTTTTTACTTAGTAAATTTAATAATAAAAAATAGTTTTAAAATGACATTTAATATTCCATTGGAACTATTTCAACAAGAATTAAGAAATAGTCCAGCCTATCATGTAATAGCATTACATTTGTTGAGAAACAAAAATATAAAATTATATGTTTTATGTTAATATATTAACATATGTGTATATTAATAATTAGTGATTAATATATTTAGATATTTAGAATTTACTTTATTCCCACAAATTATGAGGGGAAAATGTGAATGTTTAATTTTTTAAAACATTTTATTTATTTCTAGACACTAAAGAAGGGAAAGGAAAGACAAAAAAGAGGAAGAGAAACATTGAATAGTTGCCTGCCTCATGCCCCAACTGGGGACCTGGCCAGCAACCCAGGCATGTGCCCTGACCTGGAACTGAACCAGTGACCTTTTGGTTCACAGGCCAGTGCTCAGTCTACTGAGTCACACCATCCAGGGCAAAATGTGAAACTTTAAATAAAAAATGTTTCCAATTTTATAATGTCTTAATTTCTTCCTTTGTCAAATGAGAATGTTGGACTATATGATTCTGAAATTTTGTTTAAATTTTAAAAGTAAGTGGTGCCAATGTAGTACATTACTGAGATTAAAAATGCAGCCAAGTATTATATTGTACTTTTCTTTCTCTTTAGTATTTCGAGGTTTTGATAAAGACAACGATGGTAGCATAAACGTATCAGAGTGGGTTTATGGATTATCACTGTTTCTTCGAGGAACTTTGGAAGAAAAAATGAAATGTAAGATTTTAGGTTATCCTACTGGTTTGTACATTATGATTCACAAATCTAAGGAATTTAAATTTATATCCTCCAAGCCAGCCAGTGAAGTAGGTTGTGTGTTGGTTGCTTGGTTTGAATTTCCATTAGCCTCTTTTATGGTGCAAATTCAAGTCAATGATAAAGGTTGAAAAAATTAAAAGGAAAATCAAGAGATTTTTGAAGAATAATTCATGTCAAGAAAGACTGCATAGGCATATTATACATGTGCTAGTCATGTCCATATGCATTTACATATCAAGGTATTAAGATTGTACATATTTAATTACTTGAATTGTAACCATGAAAGTATCGAATATTGATTCTAGCATTGTGATTCTTAGTTAATTCTTAATTTTGATAAACTCTGTTTAAGAATAATATTTCAATCAGTTTTCCAAGAGCTTCAAAATGAAAATGTTGAAGTTACTGCTTCTTGTCATGCTTTTCCATAGCCGAGTGTAACAAAAACTTTTTCTAAGGATTGCTGCATATATTCAACAAGTGTACATTAAGTGTTTGTTACGGAAATTGGATTGCATTAAGGCCTTCAGGACTGATAAGAACACCAACAATATAGACCTTGGCCTTGAAAGCTTTATCAGAGTAAATGGTACCTTAATGATAATATCAAATTCATAATTGGCCATTTTTTTAAAGATTGCTTTGAAGTGTTTGATTTGAATGGTGATGGATTCATTTCAAAGGAGGAAATGTTCCACATGTTGAAAAACAGCCTTCTCAAGCAGCCGTCTGAAGAAGACCCTGATGAAGGAATTAAAGATTTGGTTGAAATAACACTTAAGAAAATGGTCAGTATGGATAATTTAAAGTTTTATATTAAAATGTTCAGGCTAGATGTGGGATAAAAATAATTCAAATTATAGTAACTATCAGTTTCCTGCTTGGTGAAATCAAACACTTAAATTATGTTCTTTTATTATAATATTAAAAGTTCTTTTCAATTTCACTATTTACTCTCTTATTTGCTAAAACCCTTTTTTCTATTAACACTGGCCTGTGAAAAGACAGCTGCATTTGTGATAAGTATTTTACATGTTAACTAACATATGGCTGGTCACCCCTAGGATCATGACCATGATGGGAAATTGTCCTTCTCAGACTATGAAAAAGCTGTGAGAGAAGATACTCTTCTGCTGGAAGCGTTTGGACCATGCCTACCTGATCCAAAGGTAAATAACTATTATTTCCACTGAACAGTGACCAAAATACAATGAGGATCAGCAACCTAAGACTTCTTGGTTTGGTGAGTGATGGATGAGATGAATCACCCTCACCCACAGAGAACGGCTGCTAAATAGAGAAAGCCCACTGAAGAAGAACTTGATGGCTCATCTTACACTACGGTTGTAGCCCAATGCTCTGTTCACTTATTTGTTCATTCATTTACATAAGAAACAATTATCAAAGATTAATGGGGGCCAGAAGCATAGATGAAAGGCTCAACAACAGCACTCAAGGGCTAATATTTTTCTGGGAAAAACAAACATGGGAATAATTATTCAGCAGCGTGATTGATATTGTAATAATGGTTAATGACTTGTGCAGGGCTTTATCTATGTCAGGCACTGTGATAAGCACTATGCCCCACATTGCCTCATTTAGTTCCCCTAGCAACCCTGTGAAGTAAGAAGTAGTAGTAGTAGTATTTTACAGATAAGGAAACTGAGGCTTGCAAAGTTTAGGTGACTTGCTCAAGTTCATGCAACAATTATGGAGTACCTTGGTTCTGGAAGCCATACAGATACGCATAGAATATTGTGGTTGTCACAAAGAGGGCATCTAAACTGGCTGTTTCAAATGTCAAATGGCTGGTGGGAAAAGGAAGGTTAGGTTTTTAAGGACAAATAGTCAGCTAAGTCAAAATGGGGAAAAATAATGCCCCATCCGCAAAAGAAGAAAATAGAAAAGAAAAGGAGAAAGGATGGAGGGAGGGAGGGGAGAAGGAGGAAAGAAAGGGAGAAGAAAGGGAAGAAGGAAAGTAAAGGAACCTTAATCCCACACCTACTTCTATGTCCTGTCCAATGGTTTTCTTTTTAACGGTCAAGCATATTGAGGGAATTGTCCTCATGTGCAAGCAGTACTACCGTCGCTTCTTCCTGTTCACTCCTGAAGTTGCCCTTGCTGAGATCACCACACTGTCCTTGTTAATAAGCCCCAAGCATTCAGCTTCCGGGTTTCTGCCTCACTGCACCATATTCCTCCCCCACCCCCAGCTTCTGGGCCAGCTTCTCCTGCTCTGGGAAGCACCTCTGCTACCTGCCACAGCCAGGCTGTGACCAATGAGTCCTCCTGGCCTCCCATAGTCTACAGTGTTTACTTTATTGAAACCTTCAGTGCAGTGAACTAAGCTCATCAGTTTGTGGACGGCCTCTGCTACTAGTCTGGAGACTCCTGGAGTGCTGAGCCATGTCATTGTGCTCATCTCTGTGACCCCGTATCAAGTATTGTACTCGGAATATAGTCTGTACTGTCACAATCAGTGAGTGAAAAAAAAAGCATGAGCATCCCAAGTTCTTAATCCCATTCTTCCTCTGTTATCTTGTTTCTCTTCAAAGAAGACATACATAATATTTTGTTTTCTGCCTTTTTTGGAAATCTATACTAATTTTGAGCACTTCATTTTACAGAGCCAGATGGAATTTGAAGCCCATGTATTCAAAGAACCAAATGAATTCAATGATATATGAATACCAAAATGTGCGTGTTGTCTCAAGTGAGTAAAATAGGAAGTGTATATGTTTTCTGCGTAGCTCAGAAAGATGATGCTGAATTGTGTGTTTGGGGTGGGGAATCCTTCAACTTTGCTCTAAAAGCCAGGTGAAATGGATGGAAGACAAGAAGTTTCTTATTAGATGTTGGTTTTGGTAAAACAATTTGCTAGAGGTATTTCATACCTAGTCATCTGTTGAAGCACATAACTGTTGTAAAATATTTGTATTAATGAAATGAATGGCGAGATTATGTAGTCACAAATTATTAAGACACATATTCATATAAGAAAAATACTGGGTATAGTAAATTTAAGAATCATTAAAACTACTGAATATTTTTTGGAGCAGTAAATAATTATGATGGCATCGAATGATACTGTCATTTAGCATTAAAATGCCTTTCTGCTAGGCATTGACGGAGATTCAGAGAAATGAAACATGTAACCTATTTTAATATGATCTCCATTGTCTGAGGCTTCGCCATAACAACCTGACTAGATTGTTAGTGTCTGAGAGCAGGGGTCTTATCACACCCATCTTTATATCTCTTTCAGCAGTTATTACGGTCCCCTGCACAGAATGGGCTCTCAGTAAATACTGTGGATTGAAAAGTACAAAGTACAACAAGAAATATCCAAACTCTTGGCCAGCAGTGAAAGAGGAAAGTGCTGTTTCTTGAGGTTAATGAATGGTACATGGGTACAGCTTTCAGTTTATCTCTGGACTCATCCTGGCTGCGCCCCACCCCTGCCATGGCACTCAGTTGGGAAGCCTGTTCTGGGATCTGTTTTTCTACCTCACCTCCATTCTTTGTCCCCATAGAAAAGTGTACCTCAGTGGTAACCCCCCACTGCCTGGGATTCCCCTTGTGTACCCCCTCATAAGGGGACCTGTCTTGCCCTCTGGCCCTCACTATCCCACAGGTGCCTGTAGGTATTGGATGGAGGAAGCATGAGAAAGATGGAGCTTACTTATGTTCTATGAGTTATTAGCTCTTTTAGTAAACACATGCAAACAGCTGATACCTCTCTGTCAATATATAAACATTTAGAAGCTGCTTGGATATTAAAGATCTTTTACTACATGTACATTATTAGCATTAAACAGAAGCATACCTTGGATAAAAAATGGACAGTTACAAATAAGTGGAATAAGCAGTTACAAAATAAAGATATTTTACTGCCCCAGTATTTTTTTTTATTTTTTTATTTTTTTATTTATTTACTTTTAGACAGAGGGAAAGGGAGGGAGAAAGAGGGAAAGAAACAGCAATGTATGGTTGCCTCTCACATGACCCTCACTGGGGAGCCGGCCTGCAACCCAGGCATGTGCCCCAACTGGGAATCGAACCGGGACCGCTTGGTTCCCAGCCCGCGCTCAATCCACTGAAGTACCCCAGCCGGGCTGTCCCAGTATTTTTTTAAATTTAGATTTTTATATACTTGGACTATGACACAATTTTTCTATCTTGAGTATGTGTAAATAATGCAATACACAATGTTTTTAATTTCTTAATTGTAATCTTCTGATTATAAAGTAATAGAGATTCCTGAAGAATACTTCAGAAGTTTAGGAAATAAATAAAATTATACATTAACATTCTAGTATAGGTCATTTCAGGTTCTCTTAAGGCATTTGTAAGAATATCTATGTGTTTTTAGGTGATCACATTGAAAATGCTCTTTTAAAAGCTGCTTGTTTTATGTGTCACTCTCTCACAAACATTTCTCGGGTCATTAGGTATCTCTCTACAGCCTCACTTGCAAGGGATGCCTGGTGTCCCATCACTACAGACCCCATTAAATCACTCCCCACCACTGGCATTTTGGTTGTTCCCACATTTTTGCTATTATAAATAATTTCCAAAATGAACTGTCCTTACAGATAAATCTTTTCACATGCATCATTGGTTACGTCCTTGGAATGAGTTTGTAAATGTAGGAATGTTGGGTTAGAGGCCAGTATAATTGTGAGATTTCTAGCACATGTTACCAGATTATCCTCCAGGAAGGCCTGCTGTGCCCGATGTGTGAGAATGCCAATTCTTTTCCATACGGTGTACATTCTTTTAACTTTGCTCATGGCATGGACCAAAATTGACCAAGATTTTAATTTATCATTTAAAGAACTAATCTTGTACATCTGTATCTAAACCTATCATAGTTTGATTAAAAATTGAGTCCATGTGAATAACCCTGTGTTATTACATGATATTATTTAAAACTAAATAATGTTTTAAAAAATTTCTAAATAATTCTAAGATGACACTTAAGACGATATTGGTCCTTGACCATAAGAACTCATGAGCTCTGTTCATGAGCTGTCCTGTATACTATGGAACATGCCGCCATAGCTATTCTTCATCATAATTTGCCCAAATCATTTCCTTCTGCTAGTATATCTAGATTTCCAGATTCTCTTAATTTCACTACTGTAGCAACTCATAAATGATGTGAACACTGAAAATTCACTCAACTTAATAGCAGGGTCATCTGACTACAGATGACCTTTGAGGAAGAACTTCCTTTCCTTACTCTGAGCTCTGTGGCCCGTTGCCTCCTGCTGCCAGGCTTGCCCTGACTCCTCCTCCTTGTAAGTACAGCCAACAGCCAATGTTGCTCAGCCCCGTATTTGCCTGCCTATGGAGCAGCTGGGTTAGGACTATGGATGAACAAATGTAATTTGGAGGACTGAGTATGGTTGTCCTCTCACTGACTCTCAAAGCTTTGGCTTCCCTTTCCCCTCTCAGCACTCTGGGAGGACCATC
The DNA here is from genome assembly GCA_004026765.1 of Micronycteris hirsuta. NCBI lineage: Eukaryota > Metazoa > Chordata > Mammalia > Chiroptera > Phyllostomidae > Micronycteris > Micronycteris hirsuta. The sequence continues at coordinate 29,487 of PVJI01010212.1, forward strand.
AGGAAGCAGGTCAGGCTCATCACCCTGCAAGCAGCATGGAGGGATTCTGTTTGGGAAACAATCAAGTTCTTTTCTGTTGTTTTCTTTTTTTTTTAACTCCAGGATTTAAAAACTGCCACTGCAAACTGGCAGTCCTGCATTCTTAACCTGCAAATATCTTTGGGTACAAGATTGCACTTGTAAGAAGTCAAGCCAGCAATTGCTTGCATTATAAAATCATCCAAAACATTCACTAAGTTCCTACTTTGTGCTAAGCCACGAGACTTAACATATTCTAGGTCAGCTGCCCTTCCCTCACCTTGTTTGTGTGGCACGATGAGGACTCTCCCCCATGTGATAGTGCTGTCATCACTCATCACTGTTCAGAGTCACTGTGACAGCCCTTCTCCCGCCGTCTTCTCCCGTGCTCCCCAGAAGTTACATTATTTTTGGTTCTCAGGCCAGTGTTCAACCCACTGAGCCACACCAGCCAGGTCGGAAAAAGTTACATTATTTTTGATTAAAGAATATGTTAAAGGAAATTAAAATAGAATATACTGTGAAACTAGAAAGACAGTCATGTCTGGAAAAGGTTTCTCTGAGCTGCTCCTCAGATTTCCCGTTTTTCTCACTGCATTTTATCTGACCGCACCATTTCCTCACAGAATCATCCCCTAATTGCCCTGTAGCATCCAGAGCTGCTGATTAATTCCCACCAAACATGGCAAAGAAAGGGTGGGAACTGCATTTGACAGGAAGAGACTACAAAAGATACATACCAAAATAAAGCTTTAACCCACAATTTATCACATTGCAAGGGTCCATCATAGTTCAAAAGAGGTAGAAATACTATATTTGTTTTCTCTCCTATTGCAGCTACCTTTTCTGTTAGAGTAAAGCAGATGATTTCTTGAAGTGTTTCCAATCTCAGTTGCCATTGAAAGAGGAGCCACCCGAATACAGCCAAGCAAATCAAAGCCTCCTTCTCACGAGATGTATCTGAAGGAGACTTGCCCAGTTTCATGCTGGGAGAGAAAAAAGGAAGGAAGTCTAACAGTGAAACATTCTGAGTAAAATAAAGCATGCTTCTATATTTGAAATGTCTTTATCAGAGTCTACCTTATGCAGTAGTTAACTGCTTCCAGTTCCATCACTGGCAATTTGTGGCTCTCTGTGTACCTCACGCCTTCTACCTAATCTGTCAAGAATATATTTCTCCCTAAGACACACATGCTCTTGTTTATTTCACCACCTCCTGCCTGTGAGCCCACACTGCCCCTATTATATGGCCCTACCAGGCTCACAGAGAGTTCCCTGGGTGAGAAGTTTGTCAACTTAAAGGGCATTTGAATAAATTGGGTGAAACACAGGCTGTCTTCCCCTTAACCTCAGTTGCTCCTTCCTGTCTCCTGTCCATATCTCCAAAGTCTTTGTGTGAACCGAGGGTACAGACAGCTTAGGGCCAGGCAATAGTGAGCCTGAAGATGGAGAATGCCATGCACTTCCGCAGAGGAGTTTACAAGTTCTCTCTGCCAATGGCGTCCAGAACTACAATCACTACCTCTTGGTAGAAGCCATTAGCCCCACAGCACAGGGCAGTCCAGGAGATTAATTAAAACCATTTGGTCAAGTCCTCGTTAGTGAACCCTGCTGACATACAGCAGAGTCATAAAGTAGAATAAAACAATCTCCATAATCTCTATAATACATTGTACAAAAATCCAATGAACACTTTTATTCCAGGCATTATGCTAAATACTACATTCATTGTCTCACTCATTTCTTACAACTATTGTAATAGGGAAACATAAACATTGCTTAACAGTTTCATCCTACAGATTGAGAGAATTGGAGTTTAGGGAAATGGAGGAAGTTTCTCAATGTTCCACACTGGTAAATAGCAAAGCCAAGATTCAGAACTCATCTAGTTCTAACATTGAGACCTTTTTCTAAAGAAACATTTATTCTTCTTGCCACAGATAGCCCCCTGAGGCTTGGAGTAATTCAGAACTCCAAGGTCCTGAAGGATCTTCAAATTGCCCCTTTAAGACTAGCTGGTGGTGCTATGCAATATCTATGTATGTGAGTAAGACCATTGACAACTCTCTCCAGGGCACTCTTTTCATCTGAAACACCTTGGGATTTTGGAATTTTCTTTCCTTAGCTGAAGTTTCCAGTTTGGAGGTAAAGCATCCATGTTTGGTACCAATGTCAATCTCAACCTTTGGGTGGAACCTTGCCTTGACAAGAGTCCAGGTGTCTGTGAATAGTAGCCAGGCTTCAGACTCTATGACACCAAGGTCAGCATGGGGGCAAAAGTGAGATGTGTGTCAGTGAACCACCGAAGCTGGGATCACTGTCGGTTTATGAGGAAAACGGCAGAAGTCCTTCTGGAGGGAGGGAAAAGAGCTGGATTCCTCACATGGAGAAGGACAAGGAATGTGTTTTGTTTTGTTTTGTTTTGTTTTGTTTTTTGAGCCATCTTGGGTAGTATCAGAGAAAGACTTCTATCTGGACAAGAAAAAGATGCCCATGATGAGAAGCCATGTTATCAAGCAGCAAACACAAGAAATGATTATAAAGCCCTTATTAAGTGGCAGTAAGGAGCCCAAAGATGTACAACTAGGAGACCTGTACCTTGAATTTGCAGCACAGGCTCCTAACCAGGCCGTAGCTCTGACTGTTTCTTACTGTCATGAGCTCTCACCTTGCCTTCCACAGACCACATGAACTTTGAAAGCCTAATGTAAATAAAAGCGATTTATAGATTGGATGAGACCATGGTATCTGTCACCCAAACTGGGGTGATATTGAGAGAGAAAGGGGATGCTAGTAATTACATCCAGACAATATAATTTTGGGTCATCCCAGACAAAGCAGAACGTATGGTCACCCTATTTATAGTCTATAAAATACTCCAAAAACTACATTTCACATAAAATGGGAATAATATCTACTCTCTGCTTTTATTTCACAGGGTTTTTATAAGAATTTAATGAGATAACGTCTATAATACCATTCTATAAACTATGATACAATACACAGATTAACATAGGTATGCATTAGACAGGGAAATACGTGCCTTGTATTGGAGGGTGCTTGTGTTCTCAATAGGAGCTCACATGTAATTATTAAATAAGAACATCTAAAACCTGGAAATAAAAATCCCTGGCTTCTGGGACCTTTCATGGGACCAAATGTATGATATTGCTTAAGTCACTTAGCCAGTCAAAGGAAGTTAAAGGATATCTGAAAAATACCTTTAATAATTTAGCTTACTTAGAGAAATGAGAATCTTGAAACTAAGATAAAACTCCAATGTAAACATCACCCAGAATTTTCATGAATATTACATTCTTAGTACTTGTGAAGTAATCCATCCTATTAACACATGCATGCATACACACTCATATGTCATTTCAAACTCACAGATACACATGGTAGTTTATCCCACTTAACAGACACACTACAGCTCCTTGAATTTCTCATTTCATGAAGATACCACTAACTCTACAGCAATTGGCCCATAGGACTAATGACTGTGGTCCTGATTAACCACAGTAAAGACTTAATGTGTTTGTTAAGCTGGTTCTAAGGTACTGAAATAATAAAGATAAATTAATAAACTGTATGGTTTGTATAAAACTATAAAGGTCTAAAATCCCATTAAGCAAACAGAAACTTGCGTCCAAATCATATGAGCTCCATCCAGCCAAATTCATACATTGCTCGACTTGCTGCGTTCTTAAATTGGATAGTGTAAACTTGACTAAGTACAAAACAGGCTGCTGGCCTCTGTGAGTTTCTCAATATTGCTTGGTTCTTTATTTTGATTTATATAAATACAGACAAGAACACAGCAGCGCTAGGAATTACAGTCACCAACTAGGAAGTGGGTGCACCCTTTTTACATCCAAGAACTCTGAAAATCATCCTGTTGGTATTGATGTGCTCATGCCATTACATCCAACAGCTGCAGACTATATACCAGACCGCAAAAGCAATATGCAAAAAAGGACATGGTCCCTACATGCAAGGAGCACACAATCTAGGTGTCAGATTTGCTGTTGTCTTAGATGGGGAGGAGGAAGAGGAAAAGAGAAGTAGGAAGAGGAGGAGGGAAAAGAGAACCAGGAGAGAGAAGGAGGTCAGGAGGATCTGGAAAAATAAAAAGATTAACTGAGTAGGGGCAAATGTTTTATGGCATGAATTTTTTAAAAGAAAACAGGTAAGCAGGAAAGTTAAAGGGGAGATGCTTTTCTCTCCTTACATATTATTACAGAAAATCAAGTGGTGGATATAAGAGAGACCGTCTAGCTTTGCTGGGCCTGTTGAGAAGTGAGTGGAGTGCAGGAGATACCATCACAGGCAGAGCAGGATGTGGGGCAGGCCAGGGCCTGCACACCCAGCACGAGGTATGTGACTGAAAGGCAAGGCGCTGGCCGGCGGCAGGTGCAGCGCAGCCAGTGCCCTCGGCCCCAGGAAAGGAAAACCTGCAGGTGCAGTCGAGACATGTCCTGAGTCTCCAAAGCCACGCGTTTTTCTGAATAGTTGTCCTATCTTCATTGTCTGCCAGCTAGATTATGGTTTTCAGAGGGAGGGGAAGAAAGAGGGAGTGGTTTGGTGGAGTCTCCAGTTCTGGGGCTTTGATGACACACGCAAGCTGCTCCAGAAGTGAGGTGCAGTCAGAGGAGGCGAGACTGTGCAAGGGCAGTGGTGGTGGTGGGGACTTCCCACACCAGCTCCATGCAGCCCCTTGATCCCTGGGAGGGTCATCCACTCTCCAGAGGCCATGTGGATTCAGGGAGCCTGCTGGGTGCAACCCAGCACTGCCCCCTGCCCTCCACTCTGGACATCCTTTTCCTTCTACTCTAGCCATTCTTGGGCAGTGTGATTACCTAAGCATTCTACCTCAGTGCTTAAAAGCCCAGAACTACTCAAATTCTCTTGGCACATCCCAAAGACCAACATAGTTTTATGCACACTGTTGGTGCTCAGTGGTTGTTTACTAAAGGACATGTTAGTCCCTCTCATGACCTATAATCAGAGGAAGTTTTGCACATAAGCAACTATTGTGTTCAACTAGAAATGGTAAAGAAATGGATCTATGTGTCTTTTGTAAGTTCCCAATATTGGTAAAGGGGAACCCCCCTCCCCATTCAGAAAAAGGCTATTAGAGAATGAAGGGATCAGGATGTGGAAACTATGATTATATTTTCTACTTTATAAATTTAACTCAAGGTTATAGTAGTTGCTATAGTAATGACTGTCAACAGAGGAACAAGGAGGAATAGACAGAAGGGTGAGGTGACTGGATGGTGAACCAAGGAAAAGATCTAGTGAGCCAGAAAAGGAAGTACTGAGGTGTGAAGAAGGCTCCAAAACAACAAAAATTAGAGAAGACAGCAAGAACAAACTGATCCCTTCAAAAACAGTGCCCAGAGACAGTACAGGTGATGGCACAGCCCAGAGCATTACAACTGGAGAAAAGGAGGACGAGGGTGTGTGGAGGGACAGCTGGAGGGCTGGACAGAGGAAGCCACCAGGGCAAGAGGAGATGGGGCTGCCTGAGCTTATCACCAGGTCCAGATGTCCTGTGAAGCCACATGCTGGGGAAGGCGCTGCATATGTGCTTGGATCTTCCCTCTGACACTCAGGCCTTTCGAGCTCCTGGAGGGCAGACAGCATCTGGGCCGTGGGGAGCGATGCGCCCATGTGAAGAGGGTGAGGGATTATTCCAGGTTGAATTCCTTCTTTCTCAGGTGACTGGATTCTGGCCTCCCTGCACCTCCCCCTTTCATTCTTGGCCTGCCTCAGTCTGCCTGAGGCATGCAGGCAGCTGCTCCAACCACATGCCCTGTCAGGACCTGTTGCTTCATGGGGAAGAATGCAAGAATATCAAATCCTTTCAAATGCTGAAAGGGGAGGGCTCTGCTTTGTGGGGTGTTGGGGTTTGGGGATGTGAGTACAGTATAAAATCATAATATAAAACAATTTAAGACTGAACCCCAGAACCCAGAGACAGTGAGGGGGGTGAATCTTTTTGTTCCTTGACTTCAAGAAAACAGCAGTGGTAGAATTCTTTTGTCTTCCAGCTCCAGGTGGTAGGGGCACCCCCTTGTGGTGCCCCTTCCCACCCTTGCCCCCACCATCACCAGCAAAGCTGCCGCTGCCTTTCTAAACTGGAGGGACCCCAAGACCTTTGCTTTGCCCAACCCCAGCACTCACAGCTGCATCCATCAGGGACAAGCACATGCATATTCTGGTAAGCCCATTGAGCAAGAAGTCCTCATCACCATGCCAGGAAAGGGATGCCCATCTTCAGAACCCATGGACACACAGCACCCCCCGTGAACCTTTGCACTGGAGAGGCAGCATGGTCAGGGTTAGAGGTAGGCTCTGCAGCCAGGCAAGACTGGTGCTTTGGTCTCATCACCTTCCTGTGTGGCCCCAGAAAGGTGCCTTGACCAATATGTGCCTCACTTTACACAACTGCAGTGTGGGGGTCATCAGAATATCTACCACATAAGGTTGTGAAGATTTAAATGAATAGATCAAAAGCACTTAGAATGGTGCCTAGCCCATAATAGATGCTCAATAAATATTAGCTCTTCTAATTATTACACATAGCTCTTATGTAAAGATTTTTGTGCTTTGGCTGCATTTCTGGATTTTGGACCAGTCTTTTCATTCAGTGTCACCTTCTCAAAAAGAGCTATGATATCATGCTCCCTTGATTACCCTTTAAACTATTCAGACAACACTCAGTGCTGCTGGCTACCAGTCTGCTGCAGTTCCTGAGCAGAACTGAAATTCCTCCAAGGATCAGCATTCTAGGTGGGGATGCCTGGGAGGAGCCAAGACAGGTACAGTTCAGCTGCTGTGAGGAGGTGATTAAGAGAGTCCTCATTATATGAAGCAAAATACCTTCCCTGTAAAACTGCTCAGCTAAGAATAAAATGGTCTATTTTCATAGGGTGCTGACTTTTGGTCAAATTGAAATCCCAATTGGTTAAGCATCTAATCTACGGTCCTTCTCCTTATGAAAATATAGGAAAGGATTCCCTCACTTTGAAGGAATCCTTTCCTATATTTTACCTAGCCACTAAATTACAATCTATTGTTATGTGAGTTTTACGACACTTTTTTTTATCAGGTCTTAATTTAAGCGGAAGTTCTTTGTGCCTGCGCATGTATGTACACACATGTGAACTCAAACTTACACTCAGTGGGACTTTCTAACTCTGAATCTCTTGGCTTCACTCCTCAGCGCAACCTTTTTTCGCACTTACTTGCAGGTTTTGCATCTGAGTCTCCAGATGTATGCAAATGGTATCCTATTCCTGCCTGAAGGAGATGGTCCCTTGCATTATTGACCATTTCTAATCACCTCATTGAAGCTTACAGACCCTACATGGGGCTCAGATAATAAGGTGAGCTGGAGAGTCTTGAGATCACAGGCAACAGATAGATATATGCCTCTGGGACATTGATTATAACTTTTAGGCCAAAGGCTGCCCCTGAACACTGTGTCCTGAAGGCCAATCTGCAAAGCAGCTCTACTCCCATTAATGAAGGCTGCAAGTGCAGGTGAGTTAACTGGTTGGCTAATGCCAACAGCTGAGAGGATGGAAAAGTGAAACCTGAGTCACCTAGGCCACAGAAACTCGCCATGGTCATACTAAGTTATTACCATACTTAAATAGCTCTGTTTAGAAGAAAACAATTACCTTGAAAAAATAAACAGTGAAAGTTCTGCTGTAGCATGGACTACAATTGTAATCACTCTAGGAGTCCATATACAAGCACATACAGCCATCCTTTCACAGATAACATAAGGTAGATGAATGTGAGGGAAATAGGAGGAGGGGTAGGGGAATTAAAGAGAAGAAAGAAGAGGAGAGGCAAGTGGGAAAAAATTAAATGGTGAGAAAAGAGGAAGAACAGCATGAACCTCACCCTTATTTAGGAATTGTGACATGCATTGTACAACAAAACAAAAATGAGATGCGTTTTACCTTTGTATTAAGAAAACGCCACTTCTGAAGGACGGTAGTGGGAAACCGCTAAGCAAAAGCTCCAGGAATAATAAACAAACCAGTCTTAGGGCTCTGTAGGAAGCAGGAAGGGGCTGCCTTGCTCACAGTGGTGTCCCAGTGCATCCCATGCTTATGGCACATGGCCCAGCTTGAAAATCCTGGAGGAGGGGGAAGATAAGAAACAGCTGTTAGGAATGGATTACCTGGTTTGGGCTCAACCTTACCTCTGGTTGTAACATGAATGACAGACAAGTAGCTGGTGGAGGTGAACAAGTGTGCTAGAAAAGCACAGAGTGCACACCTCAACTTCAGGATGGGGTGCCACTGTGTGGAGGGTCCATGCTTCAATGGAGAGTTCCCTTCTCTCTGGAAGGTAAGTCTGGGCTCATTTGACTGCAGAGCAGCTGCAGTCCTGCACTACCCACAGAGCAGCAGCAGCCCACCGGGAGCTGGTTAGGATGCAGAGTCTGGAACCCAACCAGCCCTGCTGAATCAGGACCCTCATTTCACTGGATCCTACGGTGACACAGGTACGTGTGAGAGACCCAGCTCTGGATGCCCTGGAGATTAACCAACAATGACTGTCAACGTGTAGCAAAAACTTTCCAAATGCATCACATATTGCAAAAGGAATCACTTAATGGACGTGGAGAAATGAAAACTGAGGTTTGATTTAATTGCCCTGAATCCACCCCCCCAAAAAAAAACTCCATCAACAATAACAACAAAAATGGGAAGCTGTTTTAATTTAAATGTTAACCTAATTTTACCCATACCCAAAGAAGAAAAACATTTTTTAATGGAAATGGGCTTTATTGCAGCCAGAAGTACTTTGGTAAAACATAATAAGGAAAAGGTCTTGCTAGACAGTGAGTCCACCAATAGGATGCACAATTTTCCTCATTGGATTATGTAAAAACAACCTAAGAAAGCAGCAGTCCTGGATGGCTGAGGAGATCATGGGCTTACAGACTAGGAAGAAATGCAACTAATAATATTATAAGGGCCTGCCAGCAAATCTAATATTTAAAAGAGAATTTACCCCAATATGTACATCAAAAGGATGAGGCATTCCTAGCTGCTTTTCCTTCACACGTGAATTCACTTACATGGACACAGTCATAGAAATTTCAAGAGCAACATGGGGAGTGCTGAAGACAGGCCAGAAATCCCACTGGTGTGTCATTATAACCACTCAATCACTGACATCCTTTGGGTGCTGAACAGAGTGGCCCTCATCCTCAGTAATTGGCGGCTTGCTGTGTACTCATGCCTTGATTTAATCCCTAAAGAAAATATCCCTCCCCCTAAGACACACATTCTCTTGTTTATTTTCACCTCCTTCTGCCTGGTCAGCCTACACTGCCCTTGTTATGTGGCCCAGCCACACACACACACAGTTCCCTGGGTGAGAGGTTGTCAGGAGAAAAGACATTTGAATAACTGGGTAAAATATGGGTTCTCCTTCCTCCCCCTTAACCTGAAGTGTACTTTTTCAACCTCCCCCTCCCGGCATCACCAACCTCCACTGACAGTCCCCAACTGCCAGTTACCCCTGCAGGGGACAGTTTTCTTCCAGTCCTATACAAAATGGAATTTGAAGGAAATAAAAATGCTTAAGTAAAAAAAGTTCCAGTAAAATAGGAAACACGATTTTAAACTCCTGTCATTGAAGAATATTTTTAGCACTTTAATAACTGTTTTGGTCAGAGAAGTTAGTGGCATTAAAATGCTTGATCATTAACAGAAATATCTTCTCATTGTTCTATCACCAAGTAACAAATCATAGTAGCAATATGATTGAAAACCACCAGGTCAAACCCTTGCTAATGAGTCCAATAGTTAATAGAGCTCAAAAGCAGTGGACTCTCTGTGCATTAGAAGGCATTTCCTGCTCCTTTTTTAATCCATGCTCACTGCTTGTAAGTTTGGTACTGCTTCTTACTTCTTAGTGTATGTCTTCTTGTCTTTCAGAGAAAACCCAATCCTATAGATGTATTTTAGAGCTTGGAAAAATTATTCAAATGTTCAAGATAAAGCATTTGGTTTTACAAATAGATAGTATTGCTTCTGATAGAAAAAATCTGGCCACTCCCTCAAAGGAGCCTTCTAACCCTAACAAATTCCTGTTTCCATGAATGACAGGTTTTGTTTTCACTCAAGATCAAACACAACTTGAATCCAGATATATCAGATCAGCTTGTTTAAAAAACACAATGAGGGAAATAAAGAAAGAAATTGGTAAGTAACAGATTGGTTGAAGCAAGCAAGGTCTCACCATGGACTGGCAGGAAGCCAGAGGCAAAGAAGGTGGAGTTCCTCTCCTTTTCATAGCCGTGTTATTACGGAAAATCAAATGGTGAATATAAGAGCAACAGCCTCATTTTGCTGGGCCTGTTGAGCAGTGAGTGGAGTGCAGGAGATACCATCACAGGCAGAGCAGGATGTGGGGCAGGCCAGGGCCTGCACACCCAGCACGAGGTATGTGACTGAAAGGCAAGGCGCTGGCCGGCGGCAGGTGCAGCGCAGCCAGTGCCCTCGGCCCCAGGAAAGGAAAACCTGCAGGTGCAGTCGAGACATGTCCTGAGTCTCCAAAGCCACGCGTTTTTCTGAATAGTTGTCCTATCTTCATTGTCTGCCGGCTAGATTATGGTTTTCAGAGGGAGGGGAAGAAAGAGGGAGTGGTTTGGTGGAGTCTCCAGTTCTGGGGCTTTGATGACACACGCAAGCTGCTCCAGAAGTGAGGTGCAGTCAGAAGAGGTGAGACTGTGCAAGGGCAGTGGTGGTGGTGGGGACTTCCCACACCAGCTCCATGCAGCCCCTTGATCCCTGGGAGGGTCGTCCACTCTCCAGAGGCCATGTGGATTCAGGGAGCCTGCTGGGTGCAACCCAGCACTGCCCCCTGCTCTCCACTCTGGACATCCTTTTCCTTCTACTCTAGCCATTCTTGGGCAGTGTGATGACCTAAGCATTCCACCTCAGTGCTCAAAAGCTCAGACCTTCCAAATGCTGCTGGAATTCTCTTGGACATCCCAGGAGCCAACATGGTTTCACACACACTGTCATTGCTCAGCGGTTCTTTGCTGAAATACTTTTCAGACTCTCTGGGAGGTTTCTCCTCATTCCTGATGTCGATGTGACGTTGTCAACAGCTTAGACTGGGACCCCAGCTTCCAGCACACATTTTATTCCAAACCTCTGCTTTCTCCAAAAGGTTTCAATCCTCAAACAGGATTTAATACTTCTATCAGTTTTTCTGTGAGAAAATGAGAGACGTAGCACTCAGTTAAGCTATCAAAACTGTAGAAGATAAATATAAAATTCAACAACACCATCATTGCAATTTATTCTACTAAAACATCTCAGTGCTAATGAAGGGAAGATGGGGCTTTCGATGTCCATCCACAGAAAAGGGTTGGCCATGGCTCCCACATAATGTGGATGTCAGTCTCATATCACCCTATTGCCATTATGGTTTTAAATTGCTACTGGTATAATGCTTTTTTTCTTCTACGAGAATGGAAATCTATGAATGCGTAAGGTCTTGCCAGTCTTATTCACTAACATTTTCCCTGGCCTTGCACACAGTAGACGCTTAATACATATTTTCTGAATGAGTGAATGACAGAATTCCAAGGCATTATTGGGAAACCTCTTTTTATGTTGGAACTCAAAAGAATGTGTGTGCTCAGGGTATAGCTGATGTTGAGAAATTTATTATGACATCATTTTGTACCCAACAATAAAAAGTGAGGGGCTGAATTAATTCTCCAAGCTGTAATGCAGCCCTAAAGGCCTATAACATATGAAATCAAGTGCAGGAGTCCATGTTTTTACTCTGCCCATCAGTTCATGGGCTTCCTCCTGTTTATTTTGATTGCCAAACTTGAAAATGGCCCCTTAGAGGAAAAAAAAAAAAAAAGGAGCTACCTGTAGAGACCTGTAATCTGGAATAGTTACTTAAATAACTATTTCTTTGCTTACAGAAGAGTAAGAGCTGATTCAATGCCTCTTCTTTAATTCTACACATGTAAGTTTATTACATGGAATATACCTCCAAAAATGGAACAAAAGTGACTCCAATTGACATGTACAGTAATTTTGGCTTCACTTACATAGAGATTATTCTATTGATAAGGCTAGAATAAGCTGTGACAATCTGTTAAGCAACTAATATTGTTGTGAAGCTTAAAAATTGAAGGGGAAAGGTTTTTCAGGAACATGTATAAAGGACACATGGACAAAACCAAAGGGGGGTAGGATCAAGGGTGGGAAGTTGGGATGGCTTGGGTGGGGGGAAAATGGAGACAACTGTACTTGAACAACAATAAAAAAATCAATAAAAAAATAAAATTAAAAAAGCAAAAAAAAATAAACAAAACCTTAAAAAGAAAAATAACTATTATATATATTTTTTATTTTCTAAGATGATCTCCCACAAGGATAGGCAACTGATGGATTATACAAGGATAATGCTTCTATTGATCTTCAGGCCCTAGGTGAAGTTATAACACTGAGGGTTTCAAAATTCATGGGTTTATTAGCACTTGGCTAGCCACAAAATCCTAACTTTTACAAGCAGTGGTTGTGCAGGTCAGCAGGATAAGAAATTATATGTTAAAAGTTACAGTGACTGAGAAAAGTCTTTCTTTCCTGCAGGTATCTGCTACATTCTTAGAAATAGGCAATGTCTATGCCAGTTAGAAATTATGGCACTTTTGGTGCTTCTGAAAGGTTGCCTGCATTCTCAGCACATACTAGATCATCTTAATAATAGAAAGGACTTCTGGAGTGTCTTCTGGTCACTTTTGCCACTAGGCTCACATACCTGACTAGCCCAAGTCCTCTCACACTTCCACACTTCTTTCAGCCTTCCTTTTACATTTTCCTGCCTGATAAAATTCTTACTCTCCCTTCACATCAAATTTCACCTCCACTCTCAACCTTTCCATTCTCTGCCAAGAAATCTGGCCTCAAGCCCATTGTCCAGACCTCTCACAGCATCATATAGCATCACACTCATTTATAAATTTTGATTTCACTGACACCGGGGACTATAATTCATTTCAGTGCCTTGTCTGGCATATAATAATTCCCCATTAAAGTGACAGATACATAAAGTTCTCAGACCAAACTAATGGACTCTATAGGACTCTAAAAATTTCACAAACATTCTCAGAATTAAGATCTCCTACCCTCATGAATAACAAATGTCTGTGTAGACAATCCATGGTATCTGACCCTCTTAACAAGCATGCCACACCACAGATCTGGCCATTATAGGATCACATTTTCCTCCAAAATCTTTAGCTTCATTATTTTAAACTTTTTTTGAAATTACTTACTCTAACTTTATTTTTTGAATATCTTATTGTTGTTCTATTACAGTTGTTCCAATTTCCCCCATTGTTCTCCACTGCCACACCAACCCCTAACAACCCCCTGCTCCCACGGTCATTCCCCACCCTGGTGTCCATGTCCATGGGTCACTCATACATGTTCCTTGACCAGTCCCTTCCCCTTCTTTCCATGATTATCCCCCCCACCTCCCCGGTCACTGTCAGTCTGTTCCTTGTTTCCATGCCTGTGGTTCTATTTTGTTCATTTGTTTGTTTTGTTCATTAGGTTTCTCTTTTAGGTGAGATCATATAGTATTTGTCTTTCCCTGCCTGGCTCATTTCACTTAGCATAATATTCTCCAGTTCCATCCATGCTGTCATGAAAGGTAGGAGTTCCTTCTTTCTGCTGTGTAGCATTCCATTGTGTAAATGTACCACATTTTTTTTTATCTATTCTGATTATTTTAAACTTCTAACACAAGTTCCTAAATTTCAGCTTCTCAAACCCCAGTCTCATTTAACTTTATCTTTCATGTCATAAATGCTTCCACTACTTTAATCCCTACATTTTCTTCCAAATTATCAACTTGCATTGGCCATACCTTATTCCCTTTTCTAGCATTCCCTGTTTTTTTTGTTTTTTTTTGTTTTTTTTTTCATTTGATTAACTCCTACTCATACACCAGACTTGCTTCTGGCCTTGTATCTTTCAAGAAACTCTCTCTAGTGGTTCTTAGTGAGATGTTAGCACACTCTCCTATCATTCCATTGCTGTATATAGCCTTTACAGTACAATTTCCTGTTAGCAAATCTTTATGCTCTTCAAAAGATGAACTCCTCAAGGGAAAAAATATATACTTTATTCATCTGCAATCCTGTGTCAATAAATGACTGTTAATCTATCACCTTGTGTGAAGATTCTATAAGCAGCCTAGGCAGGGTTTGTAAAGCTGAGGGATTTGCAGAAGATATAAATTGTCTGGATCCTTGGAAAGTTAGGGCACCCCAGGAGTACTGCTAAGATATAAAGAAAACCAAACCTATTCAGATCCTTCTCTACAAGCTTAAAAGTAGAAACAGGAGAACAAAACAGTTCTGCACTGAGGAGCTGACATATGTAAAGAATGTACCTCCCATTTCCCCTTTCACCCACAGTGCAATGCAGCCACCAGATCCTGGAGGACTTCCATCTCAGGTTAATCTTGGATATTCCTACAAATGACATTCAACACAAATACTCTTCACATGTACTGTGGGGCTGCACAGCCACAGAGGAAAGCAATGGTTGGGTAGGTATCCTAGGCCAGTAGTAAAATATGAGTCACATCAGTACTCTCAATGAATTATCTTATGAATCCCTGCATTTTTGTCAGCTAAGAGTCTATTCATTCTTGAAGGTGTACAACAAATTATACTTCCATGGTATATCTCCAACCCTCAATTCATTAATAAAATCCAGAAATTGAAAATGAGAGAGGTATCCAAAAATTCCTTTTTCCATCTTTTGAATCCCTGGTGCTGTCTTTGTTTTAGCTATCAATTTGGCACAGTTCTATAGATTTAAGAGACTTGAAAGACTTGTATTTAGCACTCTCCCCAGACACGTTCATAGTTTGGCATCAACTGGCATGTTATAGGTGTTCCATAAATTTATACTATTTGACTGATAAAAAGAACACACTGATCACTGATCTCAAGGAAAATTTTCCTAGGAAGCTGAAGACCAGAGTTTCTACTAAGCAGGACTGTTATTCTTTAGAGCTATTCTGGTCACCATGAAAACAAAATCTATTTCTCCAAAGTAGTTGTAGTTTACAGAAGTCTAAATATTTGAAAGTTTGGCAATGATGACAATGCAGTCACTTTTTTTTATGAAGAGCCACATATGAAGTCTAATTGTTGGCAGATATGGTTAAATGTTATCCATGCCCTAACTCAGGTAACTGAAGAACTTTTGTTGTGTGTCATTTTAATACTTTACAATCACTTTTATATCCATGACTTCATTTGATCTTTACAACCATCCTAGAAGTGGATGGGACAGATGTGATCATTAATGGATGAATAAACTGAGGCACAGAGAGATCAGGAGACTTTAACTCCAAAACCTGCATGAAAGAAATGAGTATGGATAAGATTACAATACTGGCCCAGAAAAATCGAGCAACTTTAAACAAAATTTACATGAAACCAAATAGAAGAGAGATGCATGCTAAAACAGAGGTCTGGTTAAAGCATTATGCAACACAGAGAAAGATTTAAAGACCAAATTCCCTGACATGCTCTCTGCACCCCAGGAGAGGCCCTCATCCAGAGAACGGTGATTCCACAGGACCTGAGCATCACTTTGCACACAAACTGCCCCAAATGCTGCATGTTCTGAAGAGATAAAAGGGGCTTTGAATGTGTGCAGTATAATAATTATGTTTGTTTTAATGGAGCAACGTGCACTTCTGTTGTGCTATGGCACAAAGTTCTAATTATTCAAACACAGCCACTAGTTCTCACACAGCAGAGATGATAGCAGATGTAATAAAGATAGCATCTCTTGGACATTAGCCCACAAGGCCCAGCCACAAGGCCACTTCAAAAGCAGCAGCAGCCCCTGCCAGAAACATCTTATCACATGTCCTGAGACATCAGAGCCCTCACTTGACTAAACATCTGGAGGGAGAAAGGGGTCAGTCAATGTGGCGGTAACAGCCCTTTCTCTCACACCTCTCAGGTAGAACAGGTGGCAGCTGGACCTGGTGAAAACATAGAGATCTGGGCTGCCTGGAGCCCTGCGTCCTGCTGGCTGTTCACACAGACAAGCAGCCCCCATCAGGACACAGAGCCTGTGTCAAGAACTCCTTTCAAACTTATAAGGCTGAAAGCAAGTCATTTATTTGACTGGAGAACACAATATACCTAGAAACCTGTCCAATGTGTATGTGTGTGTGTGTGTGTGTGTATACATATACATACATACATATATATAAACTTACTGAATTTGTGTGTATACTATTGTTCAAACCTGAGTGCCCAGAGGCAGGCACCAGCCTGCCTGCATTTTTCCTATCCCAGCCTTATGAGTTACAGTTAGGAAAACACAAAGGGCTTTAAAAAGTTCAAAGAATTTTTTTTAAATGTGACTGCATCATTATCACCAGCAAACTGCTGAATATTTAGATTTCTGTAAACTAAAAAAAAAAATATTAAGTCGAGAGACAATCAGTGCTTATTTTTCCTCTGCATCAAACATAGCAAGGAGATTTCCAGGGAGAGGATTCCCTCAACGCTTTAGTTTCTTTGTTTTCTACACATCCATGTGCACATGTGCAAACACACATGTATGGGTGCATGCACGCGCGCGCGCACACACACACACACACACACACACTTGTATCTTTAAAAGGTGACCTGCCTGGAAATGAGGCCTGGAAAGAAAAGAGGAGTGAGGAAATATTCTTCTTGACAAATATTTCTGCCACTTTGTTCTGTAATCACATTTTTCTCTGTCTTCTCTTCTCACTTCCACCAAGCCATAGAAAGACTATCTTCCATAATATTTGCAGTATGAAGTGCTCTCAGTTTAAAAAAAAAAAGAGTAAAAAAACTTCCTATAATATTGAGGGAAACCACACTTCATTCCTGCTGGTACAGACACTGTTTGAACAAAGCCAAGATCTGCCATCAAAAGGAGACTTCCCAGGGAGTGGAAGGGGAGATAAAAAGTGCTAAGATCCTACGGGATGCCCCCTCCACAGCAACATGTTGTTAAAAATTTCTATTGGTGAGGGATTTCCCATAATCATTTCATTGTTCTTTGCTCCCATGTGAAGATATAAAAGATAATCTAGATAGGAAAAAGACAAAGAACTTTTCTCTTAGCTCAGGAAGAGGAACATGAACTTTAGAAAGACTCAACAACTCAAAAGGGCTCTAGAAGTATATCAATTAAAAAATAACAAACAATTTAAAAGATTTAAATAACTGCCAAAGTATTAGTGATGAGAAGTAGCATTGAGCACATTGGCATAACTGGCTTTGTACCAGCCAAAGCAGAGGAAGGTCAATCACACCCCTTTACTAAGAACAGAATTTTACACAGATGAAAAGGATCTTGAAGCAACATTAAGTCTATATTTTAATACTAAACACCAACAAATCACTAAGTGCCATCCTGGAAGATCAGGGTGGGTGGAGACAGTGGAGAACATGTAGATCAAAGACTCATCCTGTAGACAGGAAAACCAGACCCAGATGGCTCTCAGGCCTTGTAGCTAGCCGATGGGGGTAAGGCTGGGAATAAAATGAGGGAAAATTTTGTTACTACCCCTATTTTACAGATAAAATAATGGGTCTAGGGTAATTCAGCAAATAAATAGCACAGAATGGCTTTTACCTAGAGCTTGCTGTCTTTAGTCTCACCACTCAAATTTCATAAAACAGTGGCCTCAGGTCTGGATACACAAATGAAAAATGAACTAATGGATGTAGGTGAGTCTTGAATCTACATTTGCAAACACCTTCTAGCAAAGTGGCCTCCCTCTCTCACCCCAGTCAAGGTTTATGCCCTATAGCATAGCCAGGAGCCAGTGTGCAGGGCTATGGGTAGGAAACATCACTATCTTGGGGGAGGGAGTGATGGCCTATGTGCAAAAAAAGACTCAAATTCTTAATTCCACCCTACAAAGTGAGTTAATACTTAATTTCCCTAACACATTTCTTCTGAACAAATGCTGTATTCTGCATTTGTCTTTCCACTTTACATACCAAATAAAGAAGTACTAAAGCAAAAACAAGGCAACTTTAGCTTTCTTGGGAAGCAATATATTGACAGATGAGATTGGGCTACAGACGTTTTAAGACCTCAATGATGAGGGACTGAAAAAGATGCTGCACCGTCAGACTCAGGGCATCCAGACTGGGTATGTGAACCCAACCAGCATGATTCCTTTTTTAAATCTTCACCAGAGGATATGTTTATTGATTTCAGAGAGAGAAGATGGGAAAGAAAATATCCATGTGAGAGAGAAATATTGATTGGTTGCATCCTGTACATGCCCAGATTGGGGATTGAACCTAAAACCCAAGTATGTACCCTAACCAGGAATGGAATGACAACCTTTTTGTGTATGGGACAACACTCCAACCAAGTGAGCCACCCAGCCAGGGTTACAGGCACTATTCTTGAAGGTGCTCAGCCTACAAGAAGTGTGACCCAGATAAACATACAAGTACTCATTAAAACCAAAGACCAACCCCTGCTCCTGTATGGAACATGGGATTCCCTTGACAGAAAGGAATATTTTCCACTGTCAGTCTTCATAGAAAGAGGCCAGTCGTCCAGCAAAGATGGAGGCATAGGTAGATACAGTTTGCCTCCTCACACAACCAAAAGAAAGACAACAACGAATTAAAAAAAAAAAATACCCAGAACAGCCAGAAAATTGAACTGTATGGAAGTCCAACAACCAAAGAGTTAAAGAAACATTCACCCAAACTGGTAGGAAGGGTGGAGATGGACAGCTGGGGTAGAGAGGATTCATGGCAAGGTGGTGGCTGAAGGACCAGGCGATCCCACATTTGTGTGCGAATAAACTGGGAGAAACAATTGGGGAGTGCGACAGATGGCTCAACCAAGGTTTCCAGTGTGGAGAAATAAAGCCTCAAAATCTCTGACTGAAAAAACCTGGGGGTTGAGGCAGCAGGAGAACTTCCAGACTCATAGGAGAGTTCACTGGAGAGACCCACAGGGTCCTAAAACGTAAATAAAACCACCTACTCAGGAATCAGCACCAATTTGCTTATGCGTAGCAGAGAAAGTGACTGAAAGCTGGCTGAGAGCTGAGCAAGCAGCATTGTTCCCTCTTGGAACCCACCCCACGGACAGCTCCACACCACAGTCATGTGGGTTGCCCTGCACTGGCAAATGCCAAAGGCTCTGCCCCTTGCTACGTAACAAGCATGCTGATACAAAATATATATATATATATCCCAAATGAAAGAACAGATCAAAGCTCCAGAAAAAATACAACTAAGCAAGGAAGGGATAGCCAACCTATCAGATGCAGAGTTCAAAACACTGGTAATCAGCATGCTCACAGATATGGTTAAGTATAGTCACAAAATACAGGGAAAAGTGAAGGCTATGCACAGTGAAATAAAGGAAAATGTGAACAGAAGTAAACAGTAAACAGAGTAAACAGTAATCAAGAGTAAACAGAAGGAAACCAGTACTCAAATCAATGGTTTAGAGCAGAAGGAAGAAATCAATATTCATCCAGAACAGAATGAAGAAACAAGAATTCAAAAAAATGGGAAGAGGCTTAGAAACCTCCAGGACAACTTTAAACATTCCAACATCTGAATCATAGGGGTGCTAGAAGGAGAAGAGGAAGAGCAAGAAATTGAAAACTTATTTGAAACATAATGAAGAGAACTTCCCTATTCTGGCAAAGGAAATAGACTTCCAGAAAGTCCAGGAAACTGAGAGAATCCCAAAAAAGTTGCACCCAAGGAAGCACACACCAAGGCACATCAGAATTATATTACCCAAGATTAAAGATTAGGAGAGAATCTTAAAAGCAGAAAGACAAAAGGAGACAGTTACCTACAAAGGAGTTCCCATAAGGCTATCAGCTGATATCTCAAAGGAAACCTTGCAGGCAAGAAGGGGCTGGAAAGAAGTACTCAAAGTCATGAAAGGCAAGGACCTACGTCCAACAGTACTCTATCCAGAAAAGTTATCACTTAGAATGGAAAGGCAGATAAAGTGCTTCTCAGATAAGGTCAAGTTAAAGGAGTTCATCATCACCCAGCCTTTATCATATGAAATGTTAAAGGGACTTATCTAAGAAAAAGAAGAATATCAAAACTATGAACAGTAAAATGATAATATACTCACAACTTTCAACAACCAAACCTAAAAAACAAAAACAAAATAAAAATGAACAAAGCAAACAACTAGAACAGGAACAGATTCAAAGAAATAGAGATCACATGGAGGGTTATCAGTGGGGAAGGGGAGGGGGGAGAATGGGGGAGAAGATACAGGTAATAAGAAGCATAAATGGTAGGTACAAAATAGACAGAGGGAGGTTAAGAATAGTATAGGAAATGGAGAAGACAAAGAACTTATATGTATGACCCATGGACATGAAGTAGGTGGGAGAATGATGGTGGGATGGGGGTGCAGGGCATAAAGGGGAGAGACAAAAATGGGACAACTGTAATAGCATAATCAATTTATATATATATATATATATATATATATATATATATATATATATATATATATATATATATAATATATATTATATTAGTCCTGTCTCAGGGTGGGTTGAAGTGGGAGAGCAGGTCCGCCTCTGTGGGGTGAAGTATCAGGACTGAGGTTCCCTGGGGTGGGGGAGGAAGTGAAGTCTGAAAGGAGTCAGTGACTAGGGGATGTTGATACTGGGTGTCAATATGGGGAGCATCATGGCTAGGGGTTCTTAGCCTATCTTGGTGCATGAAGCTCTTTGGCTTTTGTGAGGCCTATAAACTTCCTTCTCATAAAAATGTTATAAATACACAAAATAAGATAAATAAGATTTTAGAAAACAATTGTATTGAAATAGGTTGTATCTGTACACCCTTTGGTTAAAACCTCAAGGAGCTCGAGTGGTCTAAATTTTGGCATGAAAAGTACATGTAAAAAAATGGCACTGTATTATACTATCTGATTTGGTTGTCACAGACTGTGACAGGTCATTTGGCCTGCCACTCTGATAAAGGACACGTGGCTCCAATAGGATTTGAGAGTTAGAGCATCCATTTCAAACTCACAAAGGCCTCAAGTGTTTGCTGTGAGCCACTTTGATTCTCTATTATGCTGAAATGCCCAAGAACAGGCTAAGAACTAAAATATGCTTTTCAAACACAAAGATACTTGTGCAGAATCATATTTTTAATAAATTGTAATTAATACATTTGCTTATAGGACATTAACACATTATTATTTTATATTTTATATTGCTGTTTTTATGAGGTGCTCAAATCATAAATAAATCCAAGGATATTCTCTCAAACACAGATAAACATAGGGCATGCAGGACTTAATTTTCATGTTCTTTCATACATCTTCAGCATGGTGTCTGATTGCAAATGCTGGCTGCTTTTAGAAGTTTGAAATGGAACCTGAGAGCAGCCACATGAATCCGGGGCCCCCAGGGTCACAAGGAAGCACATTCACCAGCCCCATGCACCTGCTCACCTGTTTCTGCAGAGCTCTGAGTCCAGAGAAGGGCTCTAAACATTCGGAAACACTGTCATTATCTTCAGAGCTAAGTACACAAGCGAGTCTAGGCCTGTAGCTAGTTGCCTTCAGTAATCAGAGACCCAGACACATGACTCTTTGGAGGAGCCAGGAGGCAGCTGCCACCCACACTTGGCCCCCACGACCACCATCAGGACCTAGGCATGTCCTGGCTGACCCTACCCCACCACCACACTCTCCCTGAGACATAGGGTCTAGTCCCAGTGCCAGCCTGGAGGCACAACCCCCTCCCCCACTCCCAGCCCTGGTCTTCACTCCCCCACACTCTGTGGACTGCACACCCTTCTACCATTCCACCCCACCCCCAATGTGTGAAGATAAAAGAAAGTGAACTGTGGCTAAGTCTCAACCTAATGTGCAAGCAGGAAGCTGAGATCTCACACAATGACTTACCTGCCACAGCTCTTTAACATGAGTCTTTTCCGGTGTACATTAATGTTTCTCATGTTTGTATTCAGTCGGTTCTTCTCAGGTTAACTGGCAGCTCTAATCACCATAAAGCCTGAAGTCCAAGGGGAAGTCACATAGTGAACTCACTTCCTAGTGGCACCTAGGGAAGACTCACAGCCATCTGAACCCCTCCTGTAGTCCAGGAAAGCACCTACCCTACTCCCCACTGCCGGCCCAAATTAGAATGTCAAATTTTCTAAACATGCATCAGCCCAGTTTTTTCCTTATCATGACTTCTCAGAGATGGTGGATTCTTCTCTGTGGGGGATGATAGCATGAGGATTATTCTGTTCCTCTCATAAGTCCCAAAGATTTGTACACCCTAGCAAATCCTTTGTAAGGTCTGTTCTAGTGCCTAGTCAAAGTATTGGGGGTTTCATATACGTAAGAACTGAGGAAGAGGTGCTGGAAGAAAAACAGTCTCTAGATAATGAAGTCTAAGCAGTGTTTCAATACCAAATGTGTCACTTGTTTTCTTTTGGAATTGTTAAATGGTAGTAATATTCCATTTGACAAATCCAAAGGCAAAAAAAATAAATTTCTCATTTCTATGAAAATCAGGTTTCCAAAGAAAAGAATAATGAAAGAATGGAATCTAAGACCAGGTAAGCTCAGAGAGAAATTATACCTTATACATTTTATTCTTCTGCAAAATGCAGTCATGTCCTGCATCTCTTCACGGCAAGAGCCCTACGGAGAATGTTGGTACCTCACTTTCCCGTGACTAATTTTTATAATGCAAAAACATTTGTCTGAGGCAGCCCTTAATGAAAGCTGGAGTAGACACTTAATGCTGGCTCCTGACATTGTTCTGAAGGGCTTATGGCCCCAGGTGATGCCCAGGCACCAGAGGTGCCTTTGAGTAACGTAATAGATACTCCTTCCCTAAAATTCCAGCTCTAAAACCTTGGCAAAGTCCACTTGACTTTCAAATATTTTTTATGTGTCAAAGCTCTAGCCCAAGCTTTGAAAGAACACACTCCAAGCTATTTGTGGCAGCTCTTGTGGCTGAGCACTTTGTAATACAGTGAAGAGACTCACCTTGCTTCCCAAAATGCACATGCAAAAGCGGCAGTGAACATGGGGATGCAGCGGCGCTTCAAGATTCTGATATCAGTTCTTTTGAATAAAGACCCAGAAATGGAATTGCTGGATCACACAGTAATTCTATTTTTAATTGTGGAAACAAGCAAGTATCCATCAACAGATAGAGACGTTGTGGTGTATATATATAGTGGAATATTACACACCCTTAAAAAAGAAGATCCTGTCATATGCAACAACATGGATGAATCTTACATACATTATGCTAAGTTAAATAAGCCAGTCACAAAATGAAAAATATTGCATTATTCCATGTATATGAGGTGTCTAAAGTAGTCAAGCTCATAGAAACGGAAAGTAGAATAGTAGTTACCCTGTTTTGTAGGGAGGAAAAATGAGGAGTTGTTTATTGTATATAAAGTTTCAGTTACACAAGATGAGTACATTCTAGAGCTCTGTTGTACAACATTGTGCTTATAATTAACAATACTGTACTGTACATTTAAAAATTTGTTAAGAGGGTAGAACTCATGTAATTGTCCTTATTGCAATAAAAAAGAGATAAACATATAGAGTGACAACCACTAGCAATCCTGCAGTCCTGTGGAACTTGAAGCCTTTGCTCACACTGTTCTCTCTGGAACGCCCTTTCCTCCTTACTCCTCTTCCTACGTGTGTGAGAGGCATGGGCCCCCATTGCTCTATTATATGTAGAAAGCAACTGAGGCTGTCAGATGCTACTTCTGCAAGACTCTGTATCACAATGCACTGGAGCACAGCACACACCCTATCTCCCTGTGGCCACAGACACTCAGGTCTCTGACTTTGGGGGATTTATTGAAGAAGTAAATGACTAAAATTAGTATGGTATGTACTTAGAACAGTATCTAGCATTAGCTATTATTTGTATTTTAACTAATAAAATAATAATTTTGGTCATTGAATGAAATGTGTTGATACGTGATAAGTGCCCTGTGAAATGGATACTCCAAGATTGCAGTAACCCTGCATGTATCCCCAGTGCCAATAATTGTGTGTGATTATTTTGTTTTTATTGTGTTTTGTTTCAGGCTGGTGGGGAGGGGGTGGTGAAGAGGTTCACTGTCAGAATTATATTCCAAGAGTCACTTCTTCTGAAACTGGACCCTGTTCCTACAAAAGGTTCCAAGTGTCACACCTCCCATTATAACTGGAATATGTATTTGTTATATATACAGACCAATTAAAGGAAACTACAGGATTCACTATGGTAGGCTAAATCTGGGAACCACTCTTATAGCATGGGAACTGAGCAATCAAACTTTTCACAGTGATTAAAGCTACAGGTTTAACAATGCCAAGGAGGGATGGGCCAGTCTCCCCATGAATTCATTAATTGTGTTTATTGTACATATAGTCTACCTGTGTCTTTGAGGCTTGGGATCATAAAGTATGAATGACTGCACCTAAACTACAGAGCTGTTGTTTCTGGTCATTCAGGTTCAAAGAGAATTCTGTTAGATCACAACTACTGGGGTCCTAGCTCTTCCTAACAGGCCAACCAGCCCAGAGAAAAGTTAAGCCATGCATTCTACCCTACTGGTAAACGTTAAATGAAATAGGTCACTTAGGTCACAGAAACATGATTTAAATTAGGGAGAAAGAGAGATTTAAAGATGGCAGTGAAGTAGGTGGAACCTACACACACCTCCTCCTCAACTTCAGTTACGACTAAATTAAAGAACAATCATCCTGAAAAACCAACTGAAGACTAGCTAAAGAGTCTTATACCAAGATTTATAGAAAAAAACCATATCAAAACAGATGCCATCTTTCTTGGGTGGAACATTCACCTCTGTGTAGCATCATTTTGGGAGAAAGCACTTGCCCCAGCCTCTGGACTCCCTCTTGCTCAATCCTGCAGAGTTTAGGGTATGATGAGAAGACAGCTGCCTTGATCAGGGTGTAGAGGTCTTGGCAGACACAGGGAGCATCAATGACTAAGTCGTCTGGCTTGGGGCAGAACCCATTTCCCTTACTTTCCTGGGAACCTGACTGGCGCTTCCCCCTCATGGGAGATCCAGTAGAAATACGCTCCCAGCTTCCAGCAGAATCAACTTCCAGGCTCTGAAGGCTCAGTATACCTGACTCCTAATGGCTCCACCCTACTGAAGTTAGGGCAAAATTCAAAACAGATTGAGTCCTGTGGCCTGGTGAGGAGACCACACCCACCACCATCTCTGAAGCAAGGATGAGTCCTGGTGAGGAGACCACACCCACCACCATCTCTGAAGCAAGGATGACACCTCTCCCTCACCAGAGCTCCACTAGCCTCATTCTCCCAACTCCACTATAGTCTCTTTTAGTGACTGAGCTTAACAGACAGACAATAGGCTAAGGTAGGTTGAGACCGATCTTGGGGTGCCTTGGGACTTTTGCTGACTTTCCCCCAGACCCAGTGCTGGAAAAAGGTGGCCTTAGTACACAGTTGGTCCTTCCTTTGCACACTCAAACCCAGGAGAGGCAGCTACAAACTGTAAAAAAACCTTGTAGCTCTGAACAGATTACCCAGGGCCAGGCATAAATAGCACTAGACATTAGTGTGCACCAGAGTTCCTCCCAAGAGACCCAGATATAACACACCCAGTGATAACACACTTCATACAACATCAGATGAGGATCCCACATTCCTAGAGCAGCCAGCTCAGGTGATCAAAGAGACTGTGCCAGTAGGTCCCAGAGGACAACTCCTACATGAGGCCAACCCACAAAGACTGAAAGTCATAGGAGATCTATCTAATACCTAAAAAACAAACAAAGACTCAGCTAAAATGGGGACAGAAAGAAACAAGACTCAAATGAAAGAACAGGAGAACTCTCTAGAAAAAGAACTAAATAAAATGTAGGCAAGCAATTTATCAGATATAGAGTTCAAAGTAATGGGTATGGGATGTACAAAGAACTTAGCGAGAAATACAATAGAATGAAAAAGAATATAGAAACCATAGAAAGGACCACTAAAAAAAAAAAGAATACTGGACATCAAAAATACATTGGAAGGAATTAACATAGGTTGGATAAAGCAGAGGATCAAATCAGCAATTTGAAAGACAAGGTAGAAAAAAATACTCAACCAGAGCAACAAAAATTTTTTTTAAAATGAAAGAGGACTTCCAGCCAAGACGGAGGTGTAGGTAGACACACCGTGCCTCCTCGCACAACCAAAAAAGGAAAAACAACAATTTTAAAAAACAAAATCAGCCAGATCTGACAGAAAATCGAACTGAGTGGAAGTCTGACAACCAAAGAGTTAAAGAAGACATGTTCGTCCAAACCGGTAAGTAGGACGGAGCCAGGCAGAGAGCGTGAGGCACGACAGTGGTTTATGAAGTGGTACTGGCAATGCTCCAGCTGCCCAGAGAGGCCCGTGTTGGGGGCGCCTGGCCAAAATGTGGCCAGCACACATGGCAAAACCCATTGCTGGCCCACCCGGACTGAGCAGGGCCGAGACTGGTGGACTGGGCAGTCCCTCATTCACACACAGATAAAATGGAGGAAAAAGCTGGGGAGTGGAGCACACTGAGCAACCCACCAACATGGGGAAATAAAGCCTCAAACCACCGATTGAAGACACCTGTGGGGGTTGAGGCTGCAGCAGGAGGAACTCCCAGCCTCATGGGAGAGTTCATTGGAGAGACCCACAGGGACTTGGAACTGCACAGGCCCGCCTGCTCACCCCAGAGCCAGCAAAGAGGGGTCAACTTGCTTGTGGGTAGCGGGGGAAGAGTGGAGAGCGGAGCAAGTGCCATTGTTCTCTCAGGACCCTCCCCCACAGGATGCACCACAACACAACCACATGGGTTACCCCGCCCTGTTGAACACCTAAGGCTCCACCCCTTAAAGTAACAGGAGCACTGAGAAGAAAAAAAAATGGCCCAAATGAAAGAGAAGATCAAAACTCCAGAAAAAAATACAATTAAGCCATAAACAGATAGCCAAACTATCAGATGCATAGTTCAAAGCACTGGTAATCAGGACGCTCACAGGATTGGATGAAAGTTGGTCGCAATTAGTTGAACAAATGAAGGATGCAATAAAGGAAATGAGGGGAGATCTGCAGGGAACCAACAGGGATGAGAAGGAAACTGGGACTCAAATCAATGGAGTGGGCCAGCAGAAAGAAAAAAACATCCAACCAGAAAAGAATGAAGAAACAAGAATTCAAAAACATGAAGAGAAACTTAGGAACCTCCAGGACATGTATAAACATCCCAACATCCGAGTCATAGGGGTGCCAGAAGGAGAAGAGAAAGACCAAGGGATTGAAAGCTTATTTGAACAAATAATGAAGGAGAACTTCCCCAAGCTGGTGAAGGAAATAGACTTTTGGGAAGTCCAGGAAGCTCAGAGAGTCCCAAAGAAGTTGGACCCAAACAGGAACACAACAAGATACATTATAATGACATTACCCAAGATTAAAAATAAGGAGAGAATCCTAGAAGCAACAAGAGAAAAGGAGACAATCACCTACAAAGGAGTTCCCATAAGACTTTCAGCTAATTTCTCAAAAGAGACCTTTCAGGCAAGAAGGGACTGCAAAGAAGTTTACCAAATCATGAAAGGCAAGGACCTACATCCAAGAATACTCTATCCAGCAAAACTTTCATTTAGAATGGAAGGGCAGATAAAGTGCTTCTCAGATAAGGTCAAGTTCAAGGAGTTCATCATCACCCAGCCTTTATTATATGAAATGTTGAAGGGATTTATATAAATCATGGAGGGATATCAACAGGGAAGTGGGAGGGGGAGAGAGGAGGAGAAAGTACAGAGAATAGGTAGCATAAATGGCAGGTAGAAAATGGACAGGGGGAGGTTGAGAAAACTATGAGAAATGTGGAAGCCAAGGAACTTATGTGTATGACCCATGGATAAACACTAAAGGGCAGGAAATAGGGGGGAGAGTGCAGGGCAGGGGGGAATAGAGGGGGGACAACTGTAATAGCATAATCAATAAAATAAATTTAAAATAAAAAATTGGAGAAAATACAAATAAGTGGAAATACATATTGTGCTCATGGATTGAAATAATTAACATTAAAATTTTCCATAGTACCCCAAGCAATCTGTAGATTCAACACAATTCCTCCCAGGATACCAATGGCATAGTTCACAGAACTAAAGAAATATTCCAAAACTGTATATGGAACAACAAAAGACCTTGAATGCCTTCAGCAAATGAGAAAAAAGAGCAAAGTTAGGAGAGTCATGCTACCTGATACCAAACTATACTACGCGGCCATAATAATGAAAACAGCATGGTACTGACATAAAAATAGACATAGATTAATGGGACAAAATAGAGAGCCCAGAAATAAACCCATGCCTCTTAATTTATGACGAAGGAGGCAAAAACATACAATCGGTAAGGACAGTCTACTCAATAAATTGTGTTGCGAAAATTGGACAGATACATGCAAAAAAATGAAAATAGACTACCTTCTTACCTGTATACCATACACAAGGATAAACTCAAAATGAATTAAAGACTTAAATGTTAGACTCAAAACCATGGAAATCCTAGAAGAAAACATAGGCAGTAAAAACTCATGCATTTCTCATGGCCACATTTTTTCTGATACATCACCTCAGGGAAGGGAAACATAAGATAAAATGAACAAATAGGACTACATCAAAATAAAAAGTTTTTGCACAGCAAAGGAAACCATCAACAAAATAAAAAGACAAGCCACTGAATGGGAAAACATATTTACCAATGATACATCTGATAAGGGCTTAATACCAAAATGTATAAGGAACTTATAAAACTGAATTTAAAAACTTACCTAAACAAATAATCCAATTAAGAAATGGGCAAAGAATGTGAACAGACACTTCTCCAAGGACAGCCAATAGACATGTGAAAAAAATGTTCAACATCACTAATCATCAGAAAATGCATATTAAAATCACAGTGAGGTATCACCTAACACCTGTCAGAACGGCTATCATCAATAAATCAACAAACAAGAAGTGCTGACCAGGATATGGAGCAAAGGGAACACTTGTACACTCTTGGTGGAAAGCCACTGTGGAAAGTAGTATGGAGTTACCTCAAAAAATTGAAAAAGAAACTGCCTTATGACCCAGTGATCCTACTTATGGGAATATATTCTAAGAATCTTGAAACATGAATTTGAAAGAATATATGCACCTCTATGGTCATTGCAGTGTTATTTACAATAGCCAAAATTTGAGCTGTGGTACATTTGCACAATAGAATACTACTTGACTGTAAAAAAAAAAAAAAAGGAAATCTTACCTTTTATAGCTGCATGGATGAACCTGGAGAGTATTGTGCTAAGTGAAATAAGCCAGTCAGAAAAAGAGAAATACCATGTGATTTCACTTATATGTGGAATCTAATGAACAAAATAAACTAACAAACAACATAGACTCAGATAGATAGAACAGACTGACAGGATTCAGAAAGGAAGTGAGTTGAGAGCTGGGTGGAAAATGTGAAGAGATTAAATAAAGAAAAGAAACCTCATAGACAAGATAATAGTATTGTGATACTGGGAGAAAGACATGGGGGGAAGGGGAAAGGCCTTGGGGGAGGTAGAAGTGGGTAAAGGGGTGATAAATGGTGATAAAGGAGACTTGATTTTGTATGGTGAATATACAATACAATATACAGCTTCTGTATTATAGAATTGTATATCTGAAACCTATATAATTTTATTAACTAATGTGCCCCAATAAATTCAATGAAAATAAAAACATATATAATTATAAAAATAAATAATATAAAAAATGAGGGAGAGAAATATTTATATTTGCCTTACAATGTAATAAGAGTCACGTTTAAGTCTGAATGTTGAGGGCATTTGTACAGATTACAGTATGTGGCCAGGGTATGAGCAACTATGAGCAACCACATCCCTGCTCAAGACATTGGCTGAGGAGCTGCTCCCCAGTGTGCTGAGTGCTACCGTGGTCTCCATACCTTGACAGGTCCCAGAAGAAGTTTGTAAAGAGCCTATCCAATTTGCAGGGAAGTCTCTGCCCCAGAGATGGGGTTCCCCTTTGTCTCTCCTCTGTCAGCAGTTACTGGGGTTCATCCTCTCCATACACTAATTTTTATTCAATCTATACTTCCCATTTCTGGAAAGTCACACATCCATATGCAAACCAGCAATGCCATTCACCAGGGCTTTTACACACAGACACCCTAATTCATAATTAAGTAGCAAATGTGTTATAAGAGAGTAGAATAATAATAAGTGGATATTTAATAAGGGGTTTTCTGTTATTTTCACTTGAATAATTAAAGAATCCCCTAGAAAAATGTAAAAGTAATGTATATACTTGAACACTTCACATTATGATAATATTTTCTTTATCATATACAGATCTATGTTTATCCATTGACTTTGGTATTTACTCAATAATTGCTACTTGTGTCCAAGTTCTTCCTTACACATTAGCCTCGTGATTAGCTTACATGTATTAAGTGGTTTAAATCTGGATGACACATTATCATAAAAATAGACTGTAATAATTTTAGATAAAATTAGCCAAGATTAATCAATATTATTGAATATGAATTTAGGTCCAGTACACACACCCATGAAATTTACAATCTGTGTTTTATGTAATTCCACACTCATTGTTAATATACATTTCACAATATCTATTAATAATAATTACATCAATTAAATGGCTCACAGTTGCAACATGCATGCTTGTTTTGATATATTTCAATAAAAGTCACCACATACATTATGAGTTTCAAAGGTAATTCCATCAAAGGAATACAAATAACTGATCTTGTTAGGAGTCACTGTTAATGTGTTTTACAAATAAAATATTACAAATTCTTAAAAGGCTTTTCTAAAACTGTACTTATATTTAATTTTAATTGTTGAGACATTCACCAAACTCAACTGTAATTAACAAAATCAGTGGAAAACACATATTTTTCCAAGAGCTAGAACAGCCTTATAGAGGCTCACAAGAAACACATTACATTTGCAGAAATTTTATAATAGCTGGCAAAAAACATGTTAAAATTTCAGGAATTGGGGACTTCTTCCAAGATGGCAGTATAGGTAGACGCACTCCTGGCCCGCACACCCAGAGTGTCTAAACAATGAACGCAGTAGTGAAAAATTAAACAACCAGAATGGACAGAATCAAACTGAAGGGAAGTCTGACACCCAGGAGGTAGGAGAAGATGAACATCCAGGCCGGTAAGCAGGGCACCCGGGCAGAGGAGCGGAGTGAGAGGCAGCTCTCACAGAGGGACTCACTCCGACAGTGCCTGAACAGGGCGTGGCCCCAAACAACGGGTGAATCCCGCAAGCCTGCGACGCTGCCAGAGAGAGGCCAGGGCTGAGCCAGCAGAACCGAGTCTGGCAGAAAAGGCGGTGGGGAACTGGGGAGCGGAGGAGTGACGGGAGCCTGCGGTGATTGGAGGTCGCCATTGCTTCCTTCCAGGCCCCGCCCCCAGAGGCAGCGTCACCCAAAAAGCAACCCAGGTTGCTGGCACCTGCCAGCCAACAAGTGCACCGAGATAAAAAGAATGAAAATGGCCAAAATGAAAGATCAGAACAAATTACAACTAACGGATGACGACATAGTCAACCTATCAGATGCGCAGTTTAAAATGCTTGTAATCAAAATGCTAACAAAACTGGAAGATAGCTGGGTGCAAATAGTTGAACAGATGAAGAATACGATAAGGATAATGGAGGAAGATTTACAGGGAACCAACAGGGAAAAAAAGGAAGTTGGATCTCAAACCAATGGGGTGGACCAGAAGGAAGAAACAAGAATTCAAAAAAATGAGGAGGGTCTCAGGAACCTCAGAGACATTTGTAAACGACCCAACATCTGGATCATAGGGCTGCCAGAAGGACAAGAGG